>JABUQX010003015.1:32500-42500 GCA_015478945.1 Trachelipus rathkii
GTAATAGGAAAAAGAAAGGAAAAAATCGTCAGGGTACGGTATATTTGACACAAACCGTAATGCATGTACAGTTCATGGACTATAGTTAGTATCTCTTTGACTGAAAGAAAAAGTAGATAGATTGATGTATAAATATATGAGTGTTCGAATAATAACGTAGGAATATGAATAAATTGGTGCTCAATTACGATTATCTACAATGTGGTTCTCAAAACATAGTGAATATATTTATAAAACTATTTGAATATTGGTCATGGAGGGTATGGGCATGAGTGAAGTGGTGTCACAAAAGAGCACCTGTAAAATAATCTGATTGCAACTCCGGATTATTCGAAACAAAGAAAACATTTGTAATATTTTATTATTGTTTCGAGTAATATGATTAACAAAGAGAGACACGTACATATTTATGTGCACACAGCTCAGTTTTGATGGATAGAATCTTCCCAAATCTCACACTAAAGAATGGTTTTTAAAAAAAGCTCAATTGGACAGATGTTTATGAAATTATTCACTGCTAGGAAATTGAGGAAATAATTAATAAAATTAAATCCAACTTTAGGTCCAGATGGGATTCTTTATATTTGTAAATTTGGGACCGAAAAAATTTGTAATAAAATTATTGGCAAAATTCATGAATGGTTGTATGATGCATAAAACAATCATAATTCCACGTGACATATTGGAGGGTTCCAGATACACCACAGATTATAAATAGATAATACGGAAATTATGATTCCTAGAGTATTATTTATCACACTAAGAAAGGTTTTTTACTGAATGGACACTATCTGGAATTTCTAGGCTGTTATTGAATATGGACCATTGTAACTAGATATGGAATATTGATAGATATCAATAAAAATTCGATAATATTTAAGTGTAGAGAATATATGATACAGCTTGGTTTAGCTACAGTTCTCTAATCTTAGAGCATAAAACTCTCTAATAAAACACTCTGAGAGATATTCATTTGTTTTTGTATAGTAAAGAAAAAGTATTAGACTAAAGAATAACATCGAGGGCAGGTTCAGGTATACAACCCATGTATTATAGGTACCGTACATTACTTAGACTTTTACGGATGAGATTTGTAACAACAGTCAATCATTAGACATTTATTGATTTTAAGAAATATGGAGAATTTTAGGTAAAAAATTTAATAGAAGAATAAATAATGCATATTTTAGTTCATTAATTTACAACAATTACTAGGTTATTCTCTTGTAAAGTTGAAAAAATAATGCATTCAAAATTAGATAGATAATATTATTAGTATAAAAAATTAGGTGTTTAGACAAGGAGGAAATTCTGTCCACCTATACTTAATATCTCTAATTATTAGTATTTAATTATAGATATGATCATACCATAAAAGAATTGAAAATAAGTTAAAAATAATATAAGTCCTCTAAATATTATTAATAGTAGTTAGAGCATGTCTTAAATAGTTTGTTGGCTCCCTTCACAAAAGGAGGACTCACAATAAAGCTCATCTTAGAAAAAATAAAACAGAAAATGTAATTAAGAAGATTAATGCTTGAGAAAAATTTTATAAAATTGATATATTAAATATATTACAAGAGAGAAGAGCATCTGCGAGATTATAGTGTAAACCGAGAATTTCAATTCTATAGAGAGATCCCCACAGTTGAGTGATTATTCCTATATATTATATATATTAGGATTTTTCTAGGTATTTTCCCTAAAATGGTATACTTAATGGATAATCTTGCATGTAAAAAAATATAAGTAAATCTTGGCCTCTATTTTTAAATTAAAAATCTAGAAGAAAAGTCTGACTTAGACGACTACAAAATGGAGGAAGTAATAAGAAAATATTATAATATACTTGTGAGATAGAATTATAATATAGTTTTTAATGTATAGTTATAGCAATTTTGTTGAGTAGCGAGAGTATTACTAGATCGGATATTAATTTTTCTGAGTTCATTATATTGATACATCATTTTGTACGTATATATCCATTACTATATACGTATGAAGTCACTAATTTATATGAACGAATAAGTAAATATTATGTATTACATGGACTTGCAAAACAGTATTTGTAAAGTTTATAGTTATCATCACAATGTCTAATATATATATATAATATAATAATGTTTGTGTGAATTTCATGAGTAGGAGTAGTAATTTACAATTATAATTTATATAGTAAATTCATTGGAATGGCTCATGTTCGATAATTATATTATATTATTTAAAAATATATACTATTTATGAAAATTATGTACACTGTAATTATAGTAATTAATTTAGTGAGCTCAAATATGATTAACTATTTGATATATTAATATATAAATGTAATATTGAAAAGGGATATTATGGGAGCATAAGAGGATTAATATTGAAGAAATATATTTTTGTAAACTTAATATTGAAGAGGTATATAATTTTATTGTATGAGTCTGAAAGAATTGGAGAGGAGATAGTGCATAAAACCCATGCCTCAAAGCTAGAAAAATATTCTTGCTTCACGCAGAGAGTGAGGTGTACGCACATCCCGTAAGTATATTATCATAGGGGATGGGAGAGATAAACACTCGCAAATTAAAAACACCTCATGAGTTTATATTATATTTAGAGAATCTATCTCGTTTTCACTATTACGAGCACTATAATTTAGTTCCTATAAATGTAATAACACTCCACCACTCTTATATACTTAAAACTGAGAAGACTAGTCTCGTCTCTGTATTAAATATAAGATATTTATTCTGTATCCCTAAGATCGATCTATGACTTACTATCTCAATATATCTACTCTATCCATATCTAATCTATTTATCTATCTATCTATCCTTCTATCTATCCTTCTCTATTACCTAAATATCTTTATTCTAGAACTCACTGTATTAATCAATAGTAAATTCCTATTACTAATCTATACTACATCTATCTATCTATCTATCATAATCCTACTAACATGCTACTAAAACATAATGAAAAACCAATACAATAGTTTTATTTATCTTCGAGAAATTTACTAAGAAATAGGTAACCTCTCTTTATTAATATTAAACACTTTGTAACACGAATAAAAAAAATTCAACTACTTATCTCACTTAATTACTTATATATTATGTATATACGCGTAAAATATATCAATAAATCATCACATATACTTTTATCGTTTAATAATAACTTATTATATATATTGTAAAATAGATTAAAATATTTAATCTTCTAAAATTGCATATTTTAAATATATTTCAGAAAATGGTGTTTTCTTTTAACATTATGTTACAACATTTAACATACTATAAATATATAATTAAAATATGATTTATATACGCAGGGACTTAAATGCAAGGTTACTAAGTTTGCAGATGATACTAAATATGGCATGAGTCTTTAACAACACATTTTAGTTAGTTTTTTTGGCAGAGTAGGTTTGAGAGGAATGATGTTAGATATGGTAATATGCTGAATGAGAGCACTTACTACTATAACTCGAGACTTTGATAAACATCTCTTTTCGTGTGATTGTTCTTTGAAACAGATTTTATAGTGTTGGAAGAACGATAGATATGTAATTATAAAATAAGTTAAAAAGGAATGTGATGTATGAGTTCATATCACACTCCTAAAGGATTTATATTAACATCTAATAATATAACAATAGTTAAATTGATTCACTCTACTGTAGTATTGTAATATGGTTGGAGGAGAGGTTATAGAGAGAAGTACTGGCGGTAAGCTTCAGAATATAAAGATTATATAGGAATAGTATTAGGAATATATAGATAATTTTTTAACACTTTTGTATATGTATAAGTGCATAACTCAGTGGCTCTATGAAAGCTAGATATAAAGCTAATAAGATCTGGCATAATAAAATCAACCAATGTTGTTTTACAATAGAGCAAGATGAAGATATGTTATTATATGTAAAAACTAGTTATAGATAGGCTAGTGGTGTTAGATAACCATGTAATCAGAGAATTAATAAACAAGTCGTCATGGGCGATCTCTATAAATGATTAAAGAAATATGATCTAATAATAAATGATTATAATGTCTAACAACAACAATTTATTAACAATAGAGAGAAGATGGCAGCACAACGATAGAGAGCATGTAAGCACAAGATAACTTTTCTAGTAGTTTGAGAGGTAAGGAAGACTTATGTGAATTGTAAGTACGTAGAAAGACTAGATATGTGATAATATGAATGGCGAATAGATTATCATGAAGAGAGAAAAGACAGCAAGAGCGAGCTCGATTTTTATCTCACAAGATGTGAAACAATGAATAACACCACAGCTCTATTATCAAAAATTAATAAACAATCATGAATTGTGACTTAATTCGAACAAAGGGTATGAAAAAAAATAAATCCTCACCAATAAGTCAGAAAAATAATATTGTACCCGCTAAGCCACGAGGAGGGGGCAATAAATTTCTCAAAGTACGTTAAAAAGAAGAAAGTTTTGTGCAAACTTGGGCACAGCCTCTTTTTAAATAATAGAGGAATGAACGATTGTCTAGTACAAATTGGAGTGTCTTGTTAAGACTTAGTGTGTGAAACTTAGATTATTTTAATGTGAGATGAGAACTATCGTCTAAACCTACATTGGTACGGGTTCGTAAGCTGATCTCAATTGCAACGACTTTAAGCACACAAGCGGTTGATATCAGTTCTATATAATGTGTATTGGCGAGAGCGCGACACCACTACATCAAATTTTATGTTATCTCTACAGCACTTATAATAGGATGCTTGATAAACTCTTCACATTATACGAAGTAGTATATTAATGTTAAGGTACTTGACAAGCATAGTTGATAACCATATTAACTTAAGTATTATAATGCATGTGGATTGATTTTTGGGTATCATTATATATTATATATAATCATTATAGTATTTTGAATCCACTAATAGTATACCAAATAGAGCTATACGAGGTAAGCATTAGTGGTAATTGGTATTTGTGAGGTTAACATGTAAATAATAATTAATATCTAATAGTAGTTTTTAGACAATCATATAATTAGGTTAGGATTGTAGATTACAGTAATTTGATACAATAAGTCACCTAAGGGTGCTTTTTGTTATGGATTATGGCATGAGCATGTTTGGTTAAGTATGGTATAGTATTATGACAATAGGAGAACAGTTCTCGATCACAGGACGCAACATGTTAGTGGAGACTAACTATATATATATCTGTAAATAATTATCAAACACCCTTTCATTTTCCTATATTTTATAGAACCACAATAAAAAAGTCTAACTAGCATTATCCACAAGGGGGGCGTTATCGCCCACTTTGAAGAAACAAAGGCTCTTGGTCTAAGGATATGACTCAAAAGTTACGAGCGTGACACAAATCACGTATTAACTGACACGCTTATCATTTGCATGAGACAAACCTACAAACGACGCGAGGATTATGAGTATATATCCTAGCCAATTAAATTGATATTATACCATTTTGCCATATATATATATATAATAATATATATTAATATAATATATATATTATAATAATATTAATATATATATATTAATATATATATACTATATATATATAATTATATATATATATTAGTAAGAAAAGGAATAGACTAAAACCATATATATATATATATTATATATAGTAGCTGAACACACCGGAACAGACTCATGGGATCCAAGAAGTCCAGATGATATTTAACAAGTCTACAGAACGAGTTCTGACAGGCTCTCTATCTTAGAGCGAATATACGCCATATCATTAAAGCTATAAAACATTTGCTAAGAGTATAAATTATATATTAAGAGAGCTATATAAATGAACAATGTCCAAAGAAAAATTATTTACGAAATTTAATTGTATTTAAAAAATATACACATATAATATATATATAAATAATAAAAATCTAAAATATATATAAATAATAAAAATAATAATAACATAGTTATATTAAATCAATAATAATAATAAAATATTAATAATGCGTAAATAATATACAAATAATAAAATAATAATACAAATAAAATAAATAATTAAATATACATTATTATTTGAGATCTTTCTCTGAGATTATACTAACAACATAAGCTTATACTCTATGAGCATAATAGATGATTTTGAGATTGAGCCACATAAAGAATGATATGTAACAATAGATTAAATTAATAATAGCTGTATTATACCTAATTTATACATAAATTGGTTGGTTTTTTGGAATAACTATTACACTTATAATATATAAAATCAATATTTTATATAAACAGTTAATTAATTAATAATGAAATAATTGAATATAAAAGACTATATAAAATATAATAGAAAATATTAATTACAATTTAAAAATATAAATTAAGTATTGATTGAAGATAATCAGAGGTTGAGTATCGAGGTCACCAATTATACATGAATGTAGAGGTACTCTCCATAGATTTATTTATCTCACTGTACGCGATAATCAGTGAATGGATGAGCATATAGAAAATCGAGAAGTCGATTGGTAGTGAGATGGGCAATGGCTATCTATTTCTTCTCTATCCGTGCTATGGGCTAGGTCTCGATCGAGATCACTGATGAACATATTTCTATGGATGAAGTATACGCATGATATGAGTAGATGATAGTAACGAGAACAGGCAACCCCCACGAAGCATACACCCACGTTGAGTGCATCTTGAGAGAGTGCTTTTTGCACGCCACCGTCAGATGAAGTAGTATGAGAGTCCCCGAGACTCTCATCAACACGCATCTATAATGGCGAATCTGGACGGATCCACTGAATATCTCATAAGCTCGCAGCAATAACATACTTTATCATCGAGAGATCAGTATACCAAATACCTTAGTAGGAGTGGCATGACCATACGTAATTGAAGGATGTGTTCCAACATCTTGCGAGGTGGTGTTACGCTTTTCTATGCTTAGAGGGACAAACACAAGCTAAAATCCTATATTTGTAAATATTTAGAGATGAGCTAAATTAAATGAGAGATGTAATAAATGGCTTTTGAGATATATTGAAAACGAGCGTGGGCAAAATGGCGTTATCAGAGATAGGTTTCATTAATACAGTCAAAATATTAAATAAGAGTATACATGATGAGATATTTATCTCTTATATTATAATATAGTGAGATGTGCTCCACGGTGAACACAAATCTCGTTAACTTATGTAAGTACAGGGACTATATATATCAGGCCCCCCTTTTTTGAAATAGTCAAACTAAATCAGCATAAATAATTTATTCTGTTTAGAGGGAGTAGACAAAAAAATTAACAGTTAAATAAAATATTTTCACAAAAATTTATTTACAGAGTATATATGGGCAAAAAGCTAAAGCCGTTGTTGAAGGTATTATACTGACCATACACTAGGGTCTATTACTGCAAATATACCTGATGTTATAAGAATATGTATTATAGAGCGCAATGAGTATATAAGGTAATAAGCACAACCTAACAAAAAAGTATAGACACAGAAGAAGACATACCTTAACATATACCTGTAATATGGTAATCATGACTAGAAAATAAATCAAATCTTTGGCATAGACATAATCAGTAGGGAAAAAGGATATCAATTAACGTAAATTAATGAATCAACAGTTATCTATTAAAAGGAGTCTCACAGAGAGATTTAATTATTGTGCTCATTACATATTGTTAATAATAATTGCACGGGGAATACATAATATTATTATAAATTTAAAATACTATGAAGAGTGAGAAAATATATGTTAAAAGCATTCTTTGCACAAAAAAAAGTGATGATGCAAATGAGTACCCTTGCAATTTAATTTTAATGGTGGGCTTTAAGAAAATTTCGGAACGCACGCATATGGCGATAAATGAGTATAAATTCTGCCGAAGAACAAACGGAAGAAACACTCATAAAGTAATATATATAGTGCGGAGAGAAACGGGACTCTCACACAGTATTTCAAGTCAAAACACTGCGAGTAAAACGGGAATACACTCTGCTTAGTAGGGATGATCCACTCATTTCTCACCTCGGGTCGGTAGCCTAAATTTTTACGCCCCCCCTCTTAGACAATATGCACATTAACCATAATATTGCGGGAATTTTCGCATATGTCACCTGATTTTGATCTTACTTATGTTAGACACCCGAGAGAATAGTTATGCTTATTTTTTAGAGATCCACACGTAAAAACGTCGTTGTCTATCGCTCTGGTTGTTTTTATGCTAGAGTGATGAGTAAGGTCCAAGCAGTCTTCAGAATTTTTCACAAACTTTTTCAAATAAATCCATCTTTGTTGTTATTACGAGAGACTATTTTCATATTAACTTTCAGTATTTTGATATGGGAAGAGTGACCGTTCAAACTTGAAACTATGTATTATTCGAGCCAGATAGAATGCTATCTTTCACTCTATTACAAAAAATTTACGCTAGACACAAATCACGAAATATTTTTTAGTTGTGCTGCGCCGTACAGCGTTGTCCAATGTTCCCAAACCTTATTATTATTAATTTTAATTTGAACAGTGATGCATGATTGTCTCCACATATTATTATTCTGATCGGAGTACTAATTGCCGAAGCAGAATCAAATTTCTCAAGGCATGTATAGTCGGACGCAAGACTGCAATCTTTTTTACTTTGATACATTTTGTCTTTTGCTCACTATAGCTTAGATCTTAGGGGATTTCGGTACTTAGAGTTACGGGCGAGTAAAGCAAATTATTTTTCAAAAAAATATTTTTAATACAGATATATTTTTCCACTAAAATGTGACTTCCTTTTCGGTGTATGGTTACAAATAAGAGTAATCTTAATCTAAGTCTACATAACAATATTGTAATGCACTCGCCGCGACCTATAATTATCACACCTGAAACACGTTTATTGAGGGTGAGAATGTGTGACTATGTAAACATTAATACATAAAAGTAACACATAGAATATATCAAAGATTAGAAGGCTACATCGAATAGCTCCATCTCACACGTATACATTGCGTGTTTGAGGTAATGGGCTAAAATCGGCTGAACACGAATTTCCGATAGGTGCTTTATGTCCATTTTTAGGGGGAGTGAAGAAATTGGAGCTCAGAATCCCAATATGTATTGACAGCATCCCCTTATATCTAATTACCTAAGATACACGCATTTAAAAATAAATTACCTCGAAAATATTTGCACAGCTACAATAATATTGTGCCTTTTCTCTAAATAATCGGGTTCTGCGTGATACTACTATAAATTAAATACACTAACCTAAAAGTAAACTGTTATACCTATACAGAACACACCTTTAAAATAAAAACAAATTATACTTTCTATCCCTATAATCTATAGTAAAATTAAATCAATCAACAGGTATCTGACACTTTGAGGTAACAGGTATACTACTTTATTTGCTGACGACAATAAAACTCAACGGTTAATAAATTTCTATTGCAGACGAAATAAATAAAATGTGCCACATATATAACCACCAACACATATATCGCTCATGAGAATTGCAGGACAAAGTCTCTCTCAACACTGAAATCCTTATCTGATTTTATAAACTTTAAATATTTACACCCGATACCTTTCTTAGCTATAAGACCTCATCTCAAGACTATATTTCACTGTGTCATACAGGGAGCCATAAATATTAGTAAGATTCTATCTCATTTTATTGTTTTAATACAAAAGGAGATATCATAATCATTCGACAATAACACCTGAGAATTAACGCACAGACGGGGGGCGGACTTTTCGAAGTTATGTACAATGTTTCATTGCATAAAAATAAAAAAAAAATACAAACTCTTCTGAATTCGTCTAAAAGATGCAACTTTGTTAAATGATATTGCGCACACCTCTTACTCAAAATAATTAAAATAAATAAAAGCATTGTGGTCTTTTTCCCTCAACAAGTAATATACATATAAACCTTAAGAATAAATATTTCATTTAATTTTTAATGTCTTCAAAATTATTTACACTAAAATCGAAAATTTATCTATAATATATAATAATAATAATAATAATAATAATAATAAT
>JABUQX010003016.1:0-5000 GCA_015478945.1 Trachelipus rathkii
TCTATCTTGAGCATCCTCAACTCATTGAGTTGACCGAGTACGCAACGTACTTTTGAATTATTAAAGATGAATGAAGAGGAAATAAAATTGGTTTTTAAAAATGAACCTCGCTTTTTAGGAGTGTGCGCTGTTAACGAAATAAACTCTGTAAAGTTGGAGAAGGATACCTGTTTCATATTCAATACATTGCCTCGTCACATCACCTCAACAGGACATTGGATTTCCGTTTATAGAGCAAAAAACGATACTGTTCGCATAATTGATTCTTTGAACTTACAATTTATATTGAATAATCATTATATTACCTTATTTTTAAAATATAATAATGTAAGCTGTGTAAACTATGTCTTTCCCTGTTCAACCCTTATATTCCAATTTATGTGGAGTCTATTGTATTTATTTCATTATATGTTTTTAAATAATGTATGTTTTAATAAACTTGTAAATATTTGATGCTAAAAATTTGTATGTCAATGATTTTATAGTTTCTGATTATGTAATAAATACTTTAAAATGAAAAACGCGATTTTACTTCCCTTTGAACTCGAAGATACTAGAGGTTTTAATAAAAATTTCAGTACCAATTTTATTAAAATAAAATGTTTATATAACAGAAACTCTGTGTGTTTTTATTCTTACATTAAAAATAAAAAAGTATTAAAACAAAAATAAAAATAGAAATAATAAATAAAAAGTATTAAAACAAAAATAAAAAAATATAAAAGAAAACATAATGTTAATAAATATATGAGTTAAAACAGTAAAGCAGAAAGTTAAAGCAGTAAAGCAGAAAGTTAAAGCAGTAAAGCAGAAAGTTAAAGCAGTAAAGCAGAAAGTTAAAGCAGTAAAGCAGTAAAACAAAAGCATACTAATCCTCTAGGTGTTAGGTAATAACACCTCTATTGATTTACTGATTTACTGCTTTAAGGTATGTAAAGTATATGTTTTTAATAAAATTTCGTACAATTGTAGTAAAAATGAATGACTCATAGTATATTTGAAAAGAAATTCTTTGAATAGTTTACATTGATATCATATTTTTAGTTCGCGCGGGAATTTTGCGTCTGCGGACGCACGCGGCTGCGGGTACGCGGAAATATTGCGCCTGCGGGCGCACGCGGCGGGCGGGTACGCGGAAATATTGCGCCTGCGGGCGCACGCGGCGGGCGGGGACGCGGCGGATCGCACCTGCGGGTGCGGGTTTGTCAGCCTTCGCGCGGAGGGCGCATGCGGCGCCCTGATGGTACGCTTATGAACTAGGGGAAGACATCAATATTAGCTCTGTTCTATGATGTTGGGTAGAAAAGTCTCGAAAAGGTTAGAAAATGTATCAAAGATGAATCATCAATATAGGTGGTATCAAAGATGACTTCATCAAAGATGAGTCATCAAAGATGAGGCAACAAAATAGAGGCATCAATGCTGAGGCATTAATGCTGAGGCATCAAAGTTGAGGCATCAAAGTTGAGGCATCAAAGTTGAGGCATCAAAATATCGAGTGTGTGAGTGTAAGTGTATCTGTGTGTGGGTGTGAGTGTAAGTGTATATGGGCTAGTGTAAGTGTCTATGGAGAGTGTAAGTGCTTATAAGTGTCATAGTGTGTATAAGTGTCATAGTGCATGTGTGTATGTGTGTAGGTGTGTGTGCAAGTAATATATAGGCTATAAGTGTTAGAAAAAGACTAACTCATAGTAGGAAGCAACCTAGCAACTTGTAATATACACCAATCGATTCCTCATACCTTATTACCTAGGGGTATACACCCATATTAGGGCTATTCGGGGCTCAGGAGAGGCTAGAAAAGGCTTGAAAAAAGTGGCACTCAGTTGGCACTATGTGGCACTCACTTGGCACTCATTAGCACTCACTTGGCACTCATTGGCACTCATTGGCACTCACCTGGCACTCACCTGGCACTCACCCAACACTCATAGAATAATCATAGAACACTAATAGAACATCACTAGATACTTCTTACGTTGATTGGGAACCATCAAAGTTGAACCATCAATAAATCTGAGTCATCAAAGATGAACCGACAAAGATGACGTCATCAAAGATGAGCCATCAACAAAGGCGAGACATCAAAGCTGGGGCATTAAAGTTGTACGGGTACGTGTAGGCTAGGTATAGGTGTACGCTAGGTGAAGGTTGGGTGGAGTCTAGGTGTAGGTGTAGGTGAAGGCTGGCGGAGGCTAGGTGTAGGTGTAGGTGTAGGCTAGGTGAAGGCTGGGTGGAGGCTAGGTGTAGGTGTAGGCTAGGTACAGGCTGGGTGGAATCTAGGTGTAGGTGTAGGCTAGGTGAAGGATGGGTGAGGCTAGGTGTAGGTGTAGACTAGGTGAAGGCTAGGTGCAGGCTGGGTGTAGGCTGGGTGTAGGCTATGTGGAGGCTGGGTGTAGGCTAGGTGTAGGCTGGGTGTAGGCTATGTGGAGGCTGGGTGTAGGCTATGTGGGTGTAGGCTAGGTGTAGGCTATGTGGAGGCTGGGTGTAGGCTATATGGAGGCTAGGTGTAGGCTAGGTGTGTGTGTGTGTGTGTGTGGGTGTGTGTGTGTGCGCGTGCCCGCGTGTGTAGATGTTACCTAGGTAAAGATATCCAAAAATAGGGCTAAGCCCCTAATGGAAGCATTAAAAATTAGGGTGGGCAAAATTGACCCATATGGATGACCAAAGGTTTGGTCGAAAAAATTAGGGTGGACATGTACAACGGTTGCTGACGCAACCGTTTGGCGCAACCCTTCTTCGAAGGGTTGCAAAAATTAGGGTTGCCGAAAAAATTAGGGTTCTCAAAAAATTAGGGTTCTCAAAAAATTAGGGCTGCCAAAAAATTAGGGTTCCCAAAAAATTAGGGTTCCCAAAAAATTACGGTTCTCAAAAAATTAGGGTTCTCAAAAAATTAGGGTTGCCGAAAAATACCGGGGGCCAAAAATGACCCATGGAAGACGGAAGGGTTGGTCGAAAAAAGTAAAGGCCCAAAAGGTCAAGGTCAGGTAAGAATTTGGGCTCAAAAGGTCAAGCCCAAAAGGTCAAGCCCAAAAGGTCAAGGTCAGGTAAAAAATTGGGCTCAAAAAAGGTCAAGGTAAGGTAAAATCAGCGTTGGTCATTTTGACCATCGTCGTGCGGAATCCTTACCCTACTACTGCCCTATATGGTTACATGGCTCATAAAACCACGATTGGAATACTAGGCGTAGCGAAAACCCCATCCAATATCCTTACGTGTTTTTCATGTAATTTGTATACAGTGCAAAGGAAATGCAATGCCATTATAACAATGGTAGACACAGCAAATTCATTAAATAAATTATTTTATATGTAGTCTTAGTAATTTTTTCAATGCAGATACAATAAAGTTTCTCAAGAAGTGTATATATATATACATATATATATATATATATATATATATATATATATATAAACAAATATATTTATATATATATATATATATATATATATATATATATATATATATATATATATATATATATATATATATATATATATATATATATATATATATATATTTTTTTTTTTATATATATATATATATATATATATATATATATATATATATATATATATATATATATATATATATATATATATATATATATATATATATATATATATAAAAAAAATAAATATAACTGCTCTATATACTATATATATATATATATATATATATATACTGCACAATCCACAAGGAAAATAAAAAAGAAAAGTTACCAAGCACTTTCGTGTTTTTCAACACATTTTCAAGGTGTTACACCTTGAAAATGTGTTGAAAAACACGAAAGTGCTTGGTAACTTTTCTTTTTTTATTTTCCTTGTGGATTGTGCAAAAAATATATTTCTCGTGCAAAAGAGAATAAATTTTAAACATATATATATATATATATATATATATATATATATATATATATATATATATATATATATATATATATATATATATATATATATATATATATATATATATATATATATATATATATATATATATATATATATATATATATATATATATATATATATACACTATATAAATATAAGATTACATCATTATCAAAAATTTTGATATACGATAGGTAAAAAGGTTACTGCAAATCAAACTTCAGAATGTACCAATATAATAATAACAAAATGACGAAATTCGAGAAAGGAAGAGATTAGGTTGCCTTTCTCTGTCTTACGAGTTTATTTCTAGCTATTTATTACAAAGTTTATATATATATATATATATATATATATATATATATATATATATATATATATATGTATATATATATATATATATATATATATATATATATATATATATATATATATAATTTATATATATATTATATATATAATTTATATTTTTATATATATATATATATATATATATATATATATATATATATATATATATATATATATATATATATATATATATATATATATATATATATATATATATATATATATATATATTCGGGCGTAGGCCTTACCCTTCCTTCGGAGGGGTAATGCCCGCTTACACCCCCTCGGGGGTGACCCCTAAATGGGAATTCACACCCATTCGAGAAGATGATTCAAAATGGGACTTCTCGTGGGAAAAAGATGAATTCCTTTTGGAACTTCATTAAATAATGAACTCGTGAAGTTTAATTTTAGTATCCTTAGTAGGATTAGTAAAGAAGAAGACCTTTGGGTAACACAGTTTGGATATTTGGTTCGGTTAACCCTAGTATTGTTAAGTAGGATAGTTTGTTAGGATGTTCAAGACATCTTTGAATGAAATGATCAGACCTATGTACTACGTTGGCATGAGTACGGAATTTTGCTTATGTTAAATTTGTTATTTAACATTAATGAAAATTGTGTATGTGAAAAAATAGCGTGTCTTTGATAGGTTGGATACTTTGTTAATGTTAGCATTTATTCGTAGTTCAGTAGGTTTTGATCTGTTAGCTTTGCTAAGAAATGTTAAGTTTTGTCAGATATTACTATGTTAACTGT
>JABUQX010003016.1:10000-17500 GCA_015478945.1 Trachelipus rathkii
ATAATGAAAAAATTATAAAAAACAATCTTGTGGAAAACGAAACAAAAGTATTTATTTTTTTTTATTTTTTTTTTTTTTTTTAATTAATAAATAAAATAAACCTTTTTTTTTTTTTAATTTTACACAAAATTTCATAGCTTATCATAAGAAAATAAATGATAAAAAGCTTTATTTAAATGTTGTTGAAAATCGTGTTTATCTTTCGAATCTCCTTTGCAAAGCCACTTGGAATGAAAACTTTTTGGTCTGTTCTACCTGTGACTCCGGATCCGCCATTTTAAAATTTCTTTCCTCCGATCCCGGCTATATTTTACGAGACTCCGGCTTCGGCTCAGAACTTCTTTTATTGTAAATAAATATTATCCGGCTCCGACTAAACCCAAACACTTTTTTTTTGTTATTACTCCAATCCAACTCAAAAAATTTTGTGGCTCCGCAGTCCGACTCCGACTCCGACTCCGACTTCGGCTTCACAGCCCTGCTTGGAATGATTGCAAACTATCTACAATCTTACTGTTGAAAATTCAATTAATTCTATTCTCCATAATCATAAAATATTTACGGTATTCAATATGAAGTCTTTGATCAGAAAATATTTAATAACAAAGGCCTAAATAAATCTTGTTGATTAACATATCACTTAAGCAGGTATATCAATTGTAGGTAGTTACAGTAAAAAATGAACAACCTTACATGAGTATTACCTAGTAATCACCTATATACCTTTAGTGATACCTATAATTATATATATAAATATATATATATATACACACAATATGTATCAAGTACATATATTTGTAAAAATGGTTTGAGTTGTAAATAATACCAAACACAAATGTGTACAAATAGTAAAATAAATGTTGAATATATTAAAAAATAATTACAGATTATGATTTTAGTAGGTAAAATATAATATGTATATAGATATATGATTAATACCTTAAATATTATATATTATAAATATGTTATTTAAATATATTATTTAGGTTATCGGTAATATTTATGTAAAAACTAGTTTTTTAAAAATAAATATTGTCTTTACTTAAATATATATAAAGTTATTAAAAAAAAAGAGAATTGTTTTTAAGAGAGTCTATATATTATTAGGTTGATATTAATATAATAAACCATAAATTTTTTTAACTCGTGATTGTTTATTAAGTATATATAATATCATATAATATATATATATACTTACTATATAAGCTATATCATATATAGTACTTAATTTGTGTGTGTAGAGAGTAAATACTATAAATTAGATAAACTTATTAAATAACTATATAACATATATATATATTAATACACAATAACTTGAGTATAACATATATAGTATAGCTAATTAATATAGCATATATATATAGTGAGTTATCACTATATATAGATTCACGTTAATAATAATAATGTTATTATATATATATATATATATATATATATATATATATATATATATATTATATATATATATTAGCCGTGAGTGTACAGATATATCTACTCAATTTCAAAACTACACAACACACACACACACACAATCTTTTTTTTTATCAGAACTTAACTTTCTCAACCAAAAAGATACAAATTACTTTAAAATCACTAGAAAAAAAAAAAGCTTTATTTAAATTATTTTTTTTTAGAAGATTAGTTTTATATTTTTTTCATTATTTTCACAATTTTCTATTCACTTTTATTTTTATTTTTATAGATGTAGAATGGTTGAAGCAGATTTTTTTTTTTTTTTTTTATTCTGTATGTGGATTGTGATATTGAGATGGAAAAATCAAATTGTTATTTATTTGGAAAGGTGAGTTATTTTTTATCAAAAGTCACAAATGAGAATAATGTTTTACTGAACCGATTTTAATTTTTTTTTTATCGAAGATTTGGAAATGGTTGGGCAAGTTCTTTTTTTTGTGTTCGTTCCTTTAAATTCCAGCCAAAAATAGTTTTAAATAAAACGAAAAAATATAGTTTTTTAGGCTTTTAATTTGGTTGGGGTAACACACAAACAATTTAAAAAATAACGGTCTCATCTCTAGTCATTATTGTATCAAAATGTAACTAAGAGATCCCAAAGGCAACAATATAAACATTATTTTATACCTGGCAAATCCTTGCTCACTACGCAAGTTAAGGGGTGGTATACTCAATACGCGGTTGAGTTATAGTGTAACTACTAATACTATTTGTACTTTCTAGGCCGCGCAGTAGTAAGTGTTACGCAGTTTGGCTTTCGTCCGATATATATCTAGAGTAAATAAGTGGGCTACCACAAATAAAATCCTCCCTTTCTATAGGTTCTCAGGAGAACAAGACTAGAACGAAGCAGTTTGGTTAGGTATACAATTGTGACTTCTAGTACGATTAGTAAGCGCGTGCTCAAGAATTAAAAAATAAAAAATTCGATTATCAATTTCGAGGAGCAAGTTAAAGACATCACAAAATATATTTAATAATGTATAATTAAAACTATTACTATAAAACCAATTTGCCTAAATTGTCATTTACAAGTAACCTCAAAAAAAGCTATATAAAAAGTTACTAACAATATTACTATTATTATTATTATTATTATAATTGTTATTATTATTATTTTATTATTATTAATTATTTTTATTATTATTCGGATTATTATTATTATTATCATTATACATTATAATTAATATCTAATTAATACTATTATAACATTAAAATTATTAATATTATCATTATCATTATTATTATATCTTATTATTATTATTAATTTTCAATAGTATTTGGAAAATTAGTGTATTAACTTATGTTTAATTAGTACGGACATTATATTATTATTATTATTATTATTAATTGTTAGGATTAGTGGTAGTTAGATATATATATCTGATCTATAAATTTGATAATGTCCATATTTATTATTATTATTAGTTTAATTATTCGTGGAAGATGTGTACTACTATCATATCCTAAAGATATGTTCGGCTTCTCTCAAATACTTTGTTTCACGTTATTTATTCATCCTGCCTAATTGTTAATCTGGATTATTATTTATTATTATTATTATTGAGTAATGAATTTATACTATTATATCCATTATTTATTATTTTATATTATTATTATCAGTATATTTATTATAGTTTTTTATATTATTATTTCATTATAATTAGTGTATTAAACATTGCTATATATTATTATTAATTAATTATTATTATTATATTATTATTAATTATCGTCGTAATTTGCAAATATCAGAATATCCTTTATCTTTTTTTTTTTTGTCAGCAGCTATTTACCCCCCGTTCGTAGAGGAACGAGGGAAGGGATAACTATTTCCTTAAGCATCAATTTCTAATCCTGAGTAGGAAATATTTCATTGAATTTAATATTTTTGAGTTAAAATAAAATTTTTAAGTCTGTTTTTATTAATTGAAGAATCATACCTCGTATCATTCCATTCACCTAAATATTATGTATAATTTTCTTTCAAGCTGGGATATTATTTTTCATCTAGTTATTTAACGTTCATTATTCATTTATTATTAACATTATCTATTATTATTATTAATTATATATTACTTTCTTTCTAAGATTATTATTATATATTATTAATTCCATTATTAGTTAGTCCATAAAGTGTTTCGTGATTATTTCTATTGTGATTAAAATATGTATTTTATTACATTCATTTATTAATACTTGTGAGATAATGTGCTTAAACAAGTGCTAGTGATTATATTATTGATTAATATTTATTTAGATTTAGATATATAATTATATATAATTAGGATTGTATATTCTACTTATTACCATTATTGCACTTTATTAATAAATGATTAATCATAGTCATTAGGTGTGCATCACTTTTTATATTATCTCATTCATCTACGTGTTGAGTTGATTAGTGAATTATATTTCGGGTCTTAAAGAACACTACGTATACACCATGGATACTATAGACGCTTCTCTGAGAACATTTATGTAGAACCTTGAAATCATATTATCTTCCAGATGACTACGGAACGAAGCATATAGTACTATTTTAATGTTCTCATGGAATGACAGTTGATATTATAATATTTAGAACTTTAGAATAATTAATCATTGTGGCTTCCAATGTTGGTATGCTAGAATCCAGCATTGTGAGAGGTCTGATATATATATTGGGACACTAGTAAGATGTAAATTAATTTTTTATTTATAATATTTCTTCTCTGAATAAAGGTAATTTGGTGTAAAATTGGGAATTAATTACAAAATCAATATTCACAAAATCTAAAATTATTGAGTTAAACTTGATCAATTTTATATAATTT
Organism: Trachelipus rathkii; assembly: GCA_015478945.1. Lineage (NCBI taxonomy): Eukaryota > Metazoa > Arthropoda > Malacostraca > Isopoda > Trachelipodidae > Trachelipus > Trachelipus rathkii. The sequence continues at coordinate 14,287 of JABUQX010003016.1, forward strand.
TTTTTATTTTTTACTTATTGATTACTTTTTTCGATTATTATATTATTATTATTATTATCTATTATTACCGCTAATTATTATTATTATTAATTATTTGATTAGGTTACAATTGTTCGAGATTATATAGCGGATAATTATTATTATATCATTTTGTTTTGATTATTTATTATATAATATATTTTTAATTATATTATTATTATTATTATTACCATATCATTAATATTACCATTAGACTAGAGAAGATTTATATTAAAATTATTTATTAGAATTATGTCCACGGTTTATGCTTCACTCTGATGTTTATTTAATTCTATTATATTATTATTTATTATATTATTTAATGTAATTTATATTTAATGATTAAATTATTATATTATTAATTTATATTAATTATTAATTATTGTAATTATTATTATATATCTATTAATTATTTATATCTTATCATTATTATTATTTAAATTATAATTAATTATTATATTTATAATATCTTATAATATGTGATTATTTAAATGTTTATTTATCTATTAGTAATTATATTTAATTTACTTATTATTATGATATTATGAATATTATATTAAGATTATTATATTATTTCAACAATACAGATTTTGCTGAAAATATTACATTATTAAATAAATTAATTTATTATTAATATATTATTTAATTAGTATAATTAATTCATATATGATTTTATTATTATCAAAATGTTATTATTATTATTATTTAAGTTTACGATATATAGTAGTAGTTAGTTAGTTGTAGTAGTAATATAAGTAGTTCAGTGGTAGATAGTATGATAGTAGTAAGTGTAAGTTCAGCAGTAAGTAGTATTAACAATATTAAATTTTTAAAGTTCTTTAAATTTATAATCTTAATATTTCATAACAATATCAAATATTACGTATTTAAATTATAATTTTACTAATCTATCTACTAACTAAATGAGATATAAAATTTGTAAAAATATATTTATTTCATCAAATTATTTACTCACCGTGTATTCTAAGTCAATAAATATAATAATTTAAATTAATTGAAATTATTAATTAATAATTAAAATCCTATAATTACTATAGTACTCTTTTACTGAATCATAATTGTAAAATGATAGTAAAAACATATTAGCTAATTTTTTCTCTTTAGTTTAACAAAAAATAATTGAGTAAGTACAGCTTCATATTCTATGACATATTTGGATATCAATTGTGTAATTTGAATAAGTTATTTATTTAAATGCCATAAATCAGTGTATATATATAAATATATATATATAATATTATATATATATATATATATATTATATTATATATATTATATAGTACTTAATATATTATATATATATTATTATTTAATATCATATAATATATATTTTATATTATATATATTATATATATATATTTTATTTCTTATATATATATATATATATAATATATATATATATATATATATATAATATAATATATATATATATATATACATATATATATAATATATATATTATACTATATATAATGACTATATATATATATATATATATATATATATATATATATATAATATATATATATAATATATATATATATTAATAATACTACATATATATATATATATATATATATATATATATATATATATATATATATATATATTATATAATATATATATATATATATATATATATTATATATATATTTATATATATATAATAGTATATATATATATATATATAATATATATATATAATATATATATATATATATATATATCTTGTGGTTTAATTAAAAAGCATTATGGTTTAGACAATTGATCACAGGATAATAATAATAATAATAATAATAATAATAATAATAATAATAATAATAATAATTAATCATAAAATAATAATAAAAACAATATTAAGAATAAATACCAATCATAAGAATAAAAATATTAATAATAATAAATGTATAATGTATGAATAATAATGATAATGATAAATGATAATGATAATGATAAATGATATGATAATAATGATAATAATGATAATAATGATAATAATGATAATAATAATAATAATAATAATAATAATAATAATAATAATAATAATAATAATAATAATAATAATAATAATAATAATAATAATAATAATAATAATAATATGGTTTACTTTTCTTTTATTGCAATACAAAAAATAAAAAACGGATTATTATTTTTTATTCAACACAATATTTAATAAAAATTATAGAATTTTTTTTTTTTAACGAAAACCAATTTGAACGTAGTACGTTAAGTTTTCTCTGTTTCTCGTTTGTTGTTAATTTTGCGTTATTGTCGCACAGCTGCTTCAAGATTAAGACAAATTTGGTTGCTTCGATCCATATTAGGATCAATAATCAAGATATTGCGGTTTTTAAATTTCAATTTATCTCAAACATTTTATACTGAATTAATTATGTGAGATTTTCATTAACGAAGTAAATAAAAAACTATTGTGGGAATGTAAAGAAAATTGCCTCCTCTGGGGTCGAACCAACGCATGTTGCGACTGAGACCGACATACTCGGATGCTCTACCGACTGAGTTATCTTCGGTTTTGTAACCTTTGTGACAATCTAGATTAAGGTTATCATTATCATTACTAATTTTTTTTTTATTTAAAAGAGTTCACACCTCATGGACATAGCCCTATTCTAGAAGGGGAACTTCTCTAGGTAATTGCTACCTAATATCCGGACTAGAGATCGAACCCTCGCCCTTGCCATGCGATTCTGTCGTTCTATCAATTCTATTTCAGTCACATTTTTTTTTTCATTCAATTTTTCTAAACAAAAATCTTCCCAAAGTTTGGGGATCAAAGAAATTTCTTTGCCGTGAAATATGGAAAAAACTTTCAGTTATCTTCTTAATTGCAATATTAATTTGAATTGAATGCGAGGAATTCGATTTTTTTTAATAATAAAAAAATCTGGGGCGTTGATCCGGGTTTCATATATATATATATATATATATATATATATATATGATATATATTATATATATATATATATTATATATATATATATATATATATATATATATATAGATACAATATCTTTATTTACTAATAGATTAATAATATACATAAGAAAGAAATATATATATATATAATATAATATATATATATAATATATATATATCATATATATATACTATATATATAATATAATAAAAATATATTGGAATATATATTTTTATA
>JABUQX010003016.1:30000-37500 GCA_015478945.1 Trachelipus rathkii
TGAAATAGCGCCCTTTCCCTCTTATATTCTTCTGCCAAATACAAGAGCAGTCGACTGCAACAACTAATTGTTGTTATAAGTTTTTAACAAATATAACAAAATCGAAGCACGGTTAAAGCAACCTTACAGAGTAAGCTTACAAACCACCTGTTCCGGTGTCAACTAGCAAAGCTTACCGTAACCTTATCATAAGCTTAAGGCTTGTCATTTTCCCCTTACGGCAACCTTTCATCCGTATCACGGCAAGGGTACGATAAGGTTTTTGGAAGCTTAAATTGCTATCTGGGTACATACCTACAGTATTATTGAAATAAATATAAATATATATATATATATATATATATATATATATATATATATATATAATATATATATATATATATATATATATATATATATATTTTTTTATATTTAAATACTATATATATATATATAAATAATATAATATAATATATAATATATATATATATATATATATATATATATATATATAATATATAAATATATATATAATATATTATATATATATATATATATAATATATAATATATATATATATATATGTATGTAGTATGTATGTATGTAGTATGTATGTATAGTATGTTGTATGTATGTATGTATGCTATGTATGTAAGTATGTAATGTATGATGTATGTATTATGTATGTGTTTATATATATATATATAATATTATATATATATATATAATATTTATATATATATTATATAATATATATTAATATATATATAATATAATATATATATATATATATATATATAATATATATATATATATATATATATATATATAATATATAAATATATAATAGTTAGTTCTTAGCCAAGTGATCGCTAGATTAAGTAGGTATATTAAAGAAGGCCTTATAAATTAAAAATGCAGAAAATTTTTTTTTTTAAGAAATTATTTTCATACAAGAGTCTTCAAAAATTAGTAGTAAACGTGAGCTTTCGATCCAACTGGACCCTTTTTCAAACGTGATGGCATGAAGACTAAATAAATTTCTAAAATAAAAGTTAATAAAATGTAAGAAAAATATTTTGAAAATAGAAAATTAAGAATGTAGTTTTAGGATTTTTTTGAAAAAAGGTGTGGAGGTCAGTAATTTGTTGAGCGTGTGATCTAGGGGGTATTCGCCTTGTAGTTTGTTAAAGTTAGATAGGTTTTTTATGCACAATGATTCGATTAATTTCCGTTGAAGGGGGTCAAGGGCTTGAACACAATTTCTTCCATTTTAATAATTCATATTTTAAACAAAACTCAGGGCTTAGTATGGGATCCCCTCTCTCTCCAATTCTTAGTAACCTTTTTATGGAACTTATTGAGCATTTCTTTATCCTTAATCACCCCCTTCTCTCTAACACTACCTGGCTCCGGTATGTTGATGATATCTTTGTTTCCATCCCCCTTAACACTAACCCAGCCCACATTCTAAATTATATTAACTCCATTCACCCTAACATAAAATTTACTATGGAGCCCTCTTCCAATAAAACTCTTCCATTCCTTGACACCCTCCTCTCCTGGGATAAAAGCCCAATTTTCTTATATCAAGTCTATCGGAAACCTACCTTCAACCCATCATATACTCACTGGTTCTCCTCCCATTGCACTAAAACAAAATTGGGAATTCTTTCATCACTTTTCTTAAGAGCTTTTCGCATTTGCTCCCCTCCTTTTCTTCAAACTGAACTCAATTATCTTTTCTCCACCTTTAGTAAACTATCCTACCCCAAACACATCATATCTCGTTCTTTCAAAAAAGCCAAAAAGAAATTTTACAATCCTTCTAACGACCTACCCCATAACTCTCTTTCCTACTTACCTATTCCTCATATACCTAATCCTACGATCATTAAGTCCTTACCTGAAAACCTTAGACTCACTACCTCTAATACCTTCTCCCTTAAACGCATCTTTAAACCTCCTACACACACCTCTAACAATATTTCCCAATGTGTCTACAAAATTCCATGTTTTAACTGCACCTCCCATTATATCGGTGAAACCAACGATTTCAAAAGACGAAAATACCAACACAAACAAGACCTTATCCATGATGCCCAGAACTCAGCACTCACCCTACACAGATCTTCACTCAACCACAGAATTAACATTGACAACATGATACCTATCACACAAGCCCTTGACCCCCTTCAACGGAAATTAATCGAATCATTGTGCATAAAAAACCTATCTAACTTTAACAAACTACAAGGCGAATACCCCCTAGATCACACGCTCAACAAATTACTGACCTCCACACCTTTTTTCAAAAAAATCCTAAAACTACATTCTTAATTTTCTATTTTCAAAATATTTTTCTTACATTTTATTAACTTTTATTTTAGAAATTTATTTAGTCTTCATGCCATCACGTTTGAAAAAGGGTCCAGTTGGATCGAAAGCTCACGTTTACTACTAATTTTTGAAGACTCTTGTATGAAAATAATTTCTTAAAAAAAAAAAAAAAAAAAAAAAAAAAAAAAAAAAAAAATTTCTGCATTTTTAATTTATAAGGCCTTCTTTAATATATATATATATATATATATATATATATATATATATATATATATATATATGCTTTTTTTTGATATGAATATAACATTATCTATAATATATATATATATATATATATATATATATATATAATATATAATATAAAAAATATATATAATATTATATATATTATTTATAAAATATATCTATATATATAATATTAAAAATATATATATATATAATTAATATTATATATATATTTATAAATTTTATTTACTATATATATATATATATATATATATATATATATATATATATATATATATATATATATATATATATAGGCCAGCGTCTGGATTAGCCGTCATATGTATCTTAAAAACTATTAATGCTACAGTAAAACGGAATACATTGGTGGAATGCTGGTCCAATGCTGGTCCAGAAAATAAAAAAAAAAAAATAAAAAAAATAAATAAAAAAAATTATATCTCAAAAACTACAATAGCTACAGCGAAAAGGAATACATTTTTGGAATCCTCGTAAAATTTCACATAGGAAAATGTAAAAAAAATAATTTTTGCTTTATACGGCACAATAGGGGGCTCGAGCCGACGGGGAACATAGGGGGGGATGTTTTCCATACCCCGTAGGGGAGGGGCGGAGGAACCCCCGCGACACCCAAATACCAAAGAGCGGGGGTTCCGGAGACCCTCCCCGGAGGGGGGGAATAATCCTACCCCGTAGTTCCCCGGAAGGCCGAGAGACCCCGACTCCTGCCATCGGGGCGGTATACCCTTGGGTATTCTTTAGTAAAAAAAAAAAAAATTTAATAGAAAGTCTTTATTTTAACGAGAAACCAATAAAAGGTCTCTAAATAGGCCTTCTAATCATATTACTATAATTATTAACAATAATTTTTTTTTATTTTTTTATTTTTTTTACATTTTCCTATCCAAAATTTTACGAGGATTCCAAAAATGTATTCCTTTTCGCTGTAGCTATTGTAGTTTTTGAGATATAATATTTTTTTTTTTTTTTTTTTTTTTTTTTTTTTTACATTTTCTGGACCAGCATTGGAACCAGCATCCCCGTAATGTATTCCGTTACTGTAGCATTAAATAGTTTTTAAAGATAATTATGACGGCTATCCAACGCTTGACTATATATTATAATATATATAATATATATATATTATTATATTTTTTATAATATATATATTATATTAATATATATATATATATATATATATATATATATATGCAGATAGTAGATGAAGATAGGTAAATTATATGTTTATGTATATGAGAAGTTTAATTTTATTTTTATTTTACCCACACTTTTTCCCGCTTGAGCGGGGTAGTGGTACGTACAGCCTCTCCCACTCACACCTCCCCTCATCTCGCACTCACCCACCTCCTCCACCCCACTCTATCCCTCGCCAACACCCTACCCTCTTCCTCCCTCATCCCTCCCTCCTCCAGATCTCCTTTATTCCATCCATCCATCTCCTTCTTGGTCTCCCCCTTCCTCTCCTTCCTATCCCCTCCGCCTCCCAGACTCTCCTAACCACTCTCTGTTCCTCCATTCTCACTAGATGCCCGTACCATCTTAACATTCCCTTCTCCGCTCTTCCCACCAACCCATTCCTCCAATCACATCTCTCCCTCACCACCCTATTCCTAATCCTCTCCCTTCTGCTAACCCCACAAACCGCTCTCAACCCCTTCATCTCAAATACTTCCAACTTCTTCCTGGACCTGGCATTCAGCCCCCACGTTTCACACCCATACAACACCGCTGGTACACAAATTTTTTCAAACATACTTATCTTAACTTTCTGTGATAAATCCCCCCCTTTCCATAATTCTCTCAGACTACTCAAAGCTCTCATTCCTTCTCCTACTCTATGTTCTATCTCCTCCTTCATCCCTCCCCCCTTACCCAAATCCATCCCTAAATATCTAAAAATCTTTACTTCTTCCAATACTACACCCCCTACTCGAACCTCTAACCCCTCCCCCTCCTCTCTTTCCTCCTCCTCCAACACTAACACTTTACTCTTACCTGGATTTATTTTAAGCCCCTTTTGTCCACACATTCTCTCAAACTCCCTCACCAAATACCTCAGCCCTTCCGCGTTCTTCGCCACTAGGGCAGTATCGTCCGCAAACAGTATCATGTTCACTTCCCTTCTATCAATCCCATTCATCAATTCCACCCCCCTCCCCTCCCTCACCATTCCTCTGCAAACACTCTCCATAAACAAATTGAATAGCCACGGTGACATTACACACCCCTGCCTCAATCCTCTTACCACCCCAAACATCTCACTCTCCCCTCCTAACACTCTCACACACATTCTACTATTCCTATAAAAGGCCCTAATGCCTTTACCTAATTTACCCCCCACTCCATTTTCCTCCAACACCCTCCACAATTCACCCCTCTTCACTCTATCATATGCTTTCTCTAAATCTAAAAAACACCCATACACTTTCCCTTTCCTCTCTATACTTTTCTCCACAAGCATCTTTAGTGTAAACACTTGGTCCACACACCCTCTTCCCTCCCTAAATCCTCCTTGTTCTTCCCCCATTCTCCCCTCCGTTAAACCTCTCACTCTCTCAATCAGTATTCTCCCATACACTTTCCCTACCACACTTAAAAGACATATACCTCTATAATTCCCACATTCCATCCTATCCCCTTTCCCCTTATACAGGGGAACCAAACAACCATCCTCCCAATCCTGTGGTACCTCACCACTCCTCCAACATATATTATATAACCTATACAACCATTCCTCCACCCCTATACCTCCCTTTTGCAACATTTCCATTCTCACACCATCCAGACCTGCGGACTTCCCTTTTTTTCCTTTATTCAAGGCCCTAATAATTTCCTCCATTTGTATTTCATCCTCCCCTTCCCTCCCCAATTCACTCCCCATCCTCACCTCCTGCAAATCTTCCTCCCCTCCCCCCCACTTCATTCAATAATCCACTAAAATACTCCCCCCACCTCTTCCTCACCCTCTCCTCTCCTCCTATCCATTCCCCATCTCCTCCCTTAATCCTCTCCCCCAACCCCTCCTTCTTCTTCCTTTTTTTATTTACTTCTTTCCAGAACATTTTGCTCCCCGATTCAAAATTTTCCGTCACTTTTCTACACCATTCATCTTTTGCTCTTCTCTTCGTCCTCTCCACCGCCCTCTTTGCTTCCACTCTAACCCTTCTATATTCCTCCCAGCTTTCCTCTCTCCTACTTCCCAACCATTTCACATAAGCCTCCTTTTTCCTTTTCACCACCTCCTTCACCTCCTCATTCCACCACTCACTCCCTTTCCTTCTGCTTACACCCACCCTTTTTACTCCACATACCCTTCTAGCCTCTTCACATACTGCCTCTTTAAATCTCCTCCACTCCCCCTCCACCTCCCCTATTTCCGTCCCTCTCATGTCTCTCCACCTATCCTCCATACCTCTCCTAAACTCTCTCTTACACACTGTCTCCTCCAATTTTTCCACCTTTATCACTTCTACTCTCCTCTTTTCTCCCCTTTCCCTAACCATCACCTCTCCTCCCACCCTTATCCTAGCAACCACCAAATAGTGATCCGATATCCCCCCCCCGCCCCTCTAAATACATTTACATCTAGTAATTTGCCTCTATCCTTATATATATATATATATATATATATATCTAATACCGCCCTCCCCCCCGTTATATCACTCTTCCATGTATACTTATGATTTTCACTTTTTTTGAACCAAGTATTCCCCACTATCATTCTTCTTTCAACACACAACTCTAACAGACTTTCTCCATTAACATTCCTCTCCCCTACCCCAAATGGTCCTATTATTCTTCCCACCCCCTCCCTTCCCACTCCTGCATTCAAATCTCCCAATAGACAAATTTTATCATTTACCCCGAAACTTTCCCAACACTCATTCAACTCATTCCAAAATCTTTCTCTCTCCTCCTCCCTCGCTCCATTCACTGGTGCATATGCACATATAAAAACCCACACTTCCCCCCCGAATTTCACTTTTACCCACATTATCCTCGAATTCACCTGGCTGCACAACCTTACCTTATCCCACACCTCTTTCCTCATAACTATTCCCACCCCTTCCCTCGCCCTCACTCTCTCGTTCACCCCTGATATCATACCCTTGTATTTTCCAAATTCCATCTCCCTCTTTCCCTTCAGCTTAGTTTCTGTTAACCCTAACACATCCAACCTTTTTTCTTCAAACATTAACCCCACTTCCTCCCTCTTCAAATCCTCGTTTACCCCTCTCACGTTCATACATCCCACCCTAATTACCTCTCTCCTCCCCATCTTTTCCTACTTCTATATATAACTCACTCAGGCTGCACGCTTTGTGGGACTCCCCACCTTAGGCACTTCCCAACACCTAAGGCCACCACCCCGCTCACTCAAATGTATATATATATATATATATATATATATATATATATATATATATATATATATATATATATATATATATATATATATATATATATATATATATATATGAGGGCGTTTAGAGTAGTTTTGCCTCCTATGAGATAATTTTCATAGTATGAAAGATACTCACATTTCAACTTCGAGAAAAGGAACAAGTCTTAAGATGTGAGACCCGTGCACTATGGCTGGTGTGGTAAATTCTCCTGAAATTTGAACTCTGTAATTCATCTTGCGTTTATGGATTCGTGTGTGGACAAGAATTTTCATGGTAGAACATTGCTTCTCCAAAGTGTTCACATATCTGGTGGCTTTGACAGTTTGGCTGTGCTCCAAGAAATTTTTATGGTCTGTGACGTCACAATTTTAAAAAATGGTCAACAAAACTTTCCCCGTCGGAGAGGCGACTTTAAATCTTCTTATGATGAGTGAGATTTTATGCCAGTATTTCACTGATTGCTGCTTGTGTTTTTCATGTGATATTGTGGTATTGGTGTACCGAGAAC
>JABUQX010003016.1:55000-57500 GCA_015478945.1 Trachelipus rathkii
TATATATATAAAATATATCTTTTTTTATATATATATATATATATATATATATATATATATATATATATATATATATATATATATATATATATATATATATATATATATATATATATATATATATATATATATATGCAGATAAATTACTTTGGTGTAGTATTTATTTTATACAAGAAGGAAAGCCCTTGGATTAAAATTTTCTTTTATTTCGTTGACAATATTAGAAAAACACATATTGATTAAAATTAAACTTCTTCATAAAACAATTATTAAAAGTTACATTGATTGCAAGCTTTCGTCTCCATCGGGGAGACCTCTTCAGGCAAAGGAACAATACATCTGAAAACTGCTAACGTAGAAAGACATTTATTGTTGGTCGGTTATTTTTTCAGAGAGTTTTGGAAGTATCTTGAAGATTTCATATATTCATTTTGTAAATAGAATATTTTGTCGAATTATTTATTTAAGTATTTTCGTATTATAAATATAAAATGATTCCAAAAATTTTCTTGAATTTGTGTTAGTAACGTTTCCAATGTTGTCCATATTGTCAACAATGATATGATGATTAAAGGATCTTCTGTGATATGTAAGAGCTGAATTAATATTGTCATTTCTTAAGTCTATAGAGTGTTGGCAGTTTCTTCTTGAAAAACCTATGGTTTCGTCTATATAGTATCTTTCATAAGATGAAGTATGTGTTTGTAGACATACAGCAAAGGCAAAACATTTTCTTATATTATGAAACAAATGTATTTAGAGAATGTGATTAGAAGGATGAGAATAATAGGGTACAATTTTTAATATATGTAGTGGGAAATTCTTCTTTTCTACCTGTACCTCATTTCCCACTACATAATATTAAAAAAATGTACCTAAAAATATTACTCTCATCCCTTCTAATCTCACTTCTATAAAAAATATATTTAGACCCACAAATTCTAACACAAATTCAAGAAAAATTTTGGAATCATTTTATATTTATAATACGAACAATTTTCATAAACAACCTGGTAAAGTCAAAATAGACCATTTCCAAAATGAAAATATGAAATCTTCAGGATACTTCCAAAACTCTCTGAAAAAAAACCAACCAACAATAAATGTCTCCAACTCTGCAGTGGTCTTGTATTTCTGATATTCAAGTCCACCATTAGTAGTATGGGGTCATCATCTTCACTCATACTTGGAATTACCTTCCCATTAATTACTATTCTCCTGTCAGAATTTTTGATATTATTGATCATTGATTTATGATCAAACTAACCAGTCTGTTGTTCCCATCTTTACCTTGTGCATTTATGTTCCTACCATGACAAAAAAATCCGATCATTATCTACAAACCATTTCTAACACAAAAATCAATCAGTTTTTCTCTCTCTGGGTTTTTGGTATCTTCACCAAAAGGTCCTAGAGTGTTCTCTATTCCTTCTCGCTCTCTCCCTACCCTTCCATTAAAATCTCCTATAAACAAGCTTGTCTCCTCCACCGTATTACTGTACTCCTCCTCTAGTACGTTTAAGAATTGTCCCTTTTCCTCCTCACTACAACTTTCCTATGGTAAATATTCCTGGTAAATATGGAACTTCTTTCCTCCCACATTCAATTATCACCTTATCAATCTCACATTCACCATCCGCACATCTTAAATGTGTTATGCCAGTCATGGCCTGGTTGTGGTTATTTTCATCCTCTGCTCTCTGATCCACAGTACATATCTCTTCCTCCATCCCTTCCCCAATGTCTTGTCTCAGCCATCCCCAAGACATCTATCCGTCTGTCTCTCATTAGTTATTTTACCTCCTCCTCTTAATCTCGATATGTTGCAATGTTTATTGCTGCCAGTCTAATTTTGTGAGTTTTCATATCCATATTCCATTTTCGCTTCCAAGTCTGTTTGCCCAATTCCCGACTGGGTTCTGAGACTGACTGTAGAGGTTCACAGAGCGAGAACTGTTTTACGCCAAAGACTTGCTAAACATGTAGTGGCAACCCTCCTCTTTAATTTCAGTTTGTGTCCGGCATGTATTGCTTACTAGTAACACATGGCATATATATATATATATATATACAGTATATATATATATATATATATATATATATATATATATATATATATATATATATATATATATATATATATATATATATATAATATTTTATTTTATTAGCAGAATGAAGTGGACAGTCACGTCCGCGAAACGTTCCATTTTTTAAATCTTATAATCTTAATATTTTTACTGTTACCTCTGACACGCTTATATATCTATATATATATATATATATATATATATATATATATAGTTATATATATATATATATATATATATATATATATATATATATATATATATATATATGGATATAATTGTATATATATATATATATATATATATATATATATAGTTATATATATATATATATATATATATATATATATATATATATATATATATATATATATATATAGTATATATATATATATATATATATATATATA
>JABUQX010003016.1:67500-77115 GCA_015478945.1 Trachelipus rathkii
TTTAACATCCAAGAATGCCAGTGAGTTTTCTTTTTCTGTTTCAACTGTAAACTTAATGTTAGGATGCTTTGAATTCAGATATTCTTTAAACATATTAACATGTTCAGAAGATTCGAAAAGAAGGAATGAATCATCTACATATCTTTTATAAAATTTTGGTTTAAAGTTAGATGGGCAATTAGCAATCCATAATTTTTCAAAGTTACACATGAAGATGTTGCTAAGGGTCGGGCCCAATGGGCTTCCCATCGCAACTCCATCAATCTGTTTGTAGAATTTATTATTAAACATAAATATAATATCTTTAGTGGACATGGAGAGTAATTCATAAAAGCTTTTCAAATCCAAACCGTTAACAGTTGAGTTGTGATCAAAAAGTTCTTTAGTAATAATATTCAAAGTTTCATCTAGAGGTACATTTGTGAAAAGATTTGTGATGTCAAAACTTGCCATGACATAATTATTTGCATTTCTTGGGAAATTAACAATGTTTTATCAACAAAAGAAAAAGTATCCTTAATCGAATATAGCTATATGTTATATGATAATTAATTTATTATATATAATATATAAGATTAATATATTAGTATATATAATATGTATTTTATTATATTATTTATATATATATATACTTATATTATATATATATAATTATATATATCCTATATAGATAATTATATATATATAGTGTATATGTGTGTGTGTGTGGTGTGTGTGTGGTGTGTTGTGTGAATGTGTGTGTGTGGGTCTGTGTGTGTGTGTGTGTTGTGTGTGTGTCGTGTGTCGTGTGTGTTGTGTGTGGTGTGTAGTATACTTCCTATGTAGTTTGTGTTTGTGTGTTGTGTCTGTAGATACTGACGATCTTGTAGAGAGCAAGAGATCATTTTCATGTCACGCTCCCAATTAAAAATTAAACAGAAATTTCTATATTTCTCAAATTACAATTTCATAACTTTAGCATTTCCAATTATTTGCCTTCTAGGATTTAAATGAATTACTCTTTGTGGAACATGGATTTATAAATTCTTCTGCATGTAACCTAGTGCTACCGGAAAAGTTGAACCATTCGCTTGCTTGATCATATAGTGACCGTGCTTGACAGCTTTCAAAAATGGCTTCTACTTAGATAGTGTTGCGCCGACGTACCAGATTGCGTGTCTTGCGGTGCCGTGCTGTGCTTTGCGTTGCGGTTGCGCCTACACAATCCAGGGTACCGTTGCTGTTACAAATTTTTAAAATATAGAGTTGCGTGCATGTGAGGGAGGCGCCGGTGCATATTAAAACAGGAGTGCGGTTCGTGCGGATGCGTCGTGCGTGGTTCCCTTATGCCTGCGTGCGGGCGTGACGTTGCACTGCTATACACAAATCCAGGTACCGGTGCTGTACAATTTTTAAAATATAGACTGCGGTGCCATGTGCAGGAGCGCCGTGCATATTGAAGCAGAGGTGCGTTTGCGGTTCGTGGTACCTTATCCTGGTGCGGATGCGGTTGCAAAAATTCCGTGTTCGGCCAAATCCTATTTTGAATTATTTGATTTTGGTGAAAAAACAGAAATAAGTTTGAGAAATTAAAGATTGGCTATTGTTATGAATACACTTGTTATGAGAAACCAAATTGCATTTATCATTAACTCACGCTTTACCAACTTGCTACTTTTTCGTATGAAATTCGCATCATATTTAATATGATTATCAAAATTGAATTTTTTTTTTTTTGTTTTAAATATGTTTTTACCCATGCACCGATGATTTATAATCTGTTTTACTTTAACTGTAAATATACAATTATTTTTTTTAAATCAATTCATTCTTTTTGATTAATTCTGAATTCTTTCAGTAACTAGTTATAACATCAAAGAGCAGCATATAATATTTCAAGTTAAATTGGATGGTTTGACTTAGTTGTCTTTGTGTTCTGCAGTAGTGTTCCGCCTTTGATCCTGTTTATTACTTTCACTGTGGCTTAAGTCCACCAGAAATTGTCATTACGCCCCCCAAAAGTATCGGCACTTGACTAGGCTAGTTACCGGATGTAATTTTTTATATTATTATTATTATTATTATTTATTATTTTTAATTCTTAATATCATTATTTCTTCTTAATTCTTATATAAATTTTATTAGTATATATTATTATTATATTATTGTATCATTATTTGTTTTATTATCAGTAAGTTATTCACATCTCTATTATTGGCAATGACCATTATTATTTATTAATATTTTTCTTATTATTATTATATATTATTATTACTAGTTCTTATCTAATAATTATTATTATTATTATTATTATTATTATATTATTTATATTATTATTATTATTTTAAAACAATAAATCGCTTTGTTTCAATTATAATTTTTTGCAGATTTTTCCAATCTAAATAGTTTTATGACAGAAATTTTATTCCTTTGAACAATTCTTGAAAAAACAAAATAATTGCCTTCTGAATATTATCTAAAACTGTCGTGCATTTAAATTTAATAATTTTCCAAGGATATGACTTTATTTAACAACGAAGCTGGATGTAACGCAACTTACATTGGTTATACGCGACATACACTTCGCGGTATGTTTGCAGTACAAGTACAGAACCTAAGTAAATACATACACGTATGCGGAAGAAACATAAAAAATTAAACAAAAATGGAGAGTTTCATACTTTTAAAATTTAAATAATAAAGAGAATAATATTCTACTCTTAGGTTGTAGAGTCCCTTTTTTCAAGAAAACAGAAGAGCCTCATTATAATATAAAACATATAACAAATGTCCGATTACCTTAGACATTTTTAGCTTAGAGGAAAAAAAGAAAAAAAGACCAATCTAAAATATTATCATCATTTATTTTTCATATATTTCAAATTTCACTCATAAGACTTATTAGTTATATTTGTAATAATTGCATTATTTTAAATTTAATTTGTTTCGTTCTGAAAATAAAGTCATACAATTGAAAATGTCCAGTGTGTGTGGACGAAAGCTTGATCATTAAAAGCCAATTTATTTTGTTTATTCAAGAATTGTCCTAAAGAAAATTAACGAAAATTTTAGGGGTTTTTGGAATTTGGAAAAATCTTGGAAATTTATTATTATAATTATTATTGATTATTATTATTATTATTATATTATTATTATTATTATTATTATTATTATATTATTATTATATTATTATTTGTATTTATTGATTATTTTATTATTGATTATTATTATTATTATTATGTATTATTATTAGAGGTAGCGATGGTGATTTTTCCCTATGCCGAGGACTGCGATTAGTAAAAATCACTATCGTGGATTCGGAATGCGGATTATGAGGTGATAGTTAAACTAAGAATGTCAGGAACAAGTACTTCAAATATAAGACATATCGATAAACATATATTTCTAGTAAATAATATATATATATATATATATATATTATACTATATATATATATATATAATATATATAGTTATTATAAATATATATAATATATATATATATATAATATATAATATATATTATAATACTATATATATATATAATATATATATATATATATCTATATATAATATATATTATTATATATATATACTATTCCTGTGTACCATAGTGCGGACGTGAACCCAACTGTTTTGCGCACCCCACCAATCCTTCCCCCAGCCCTCCACCCATTTGGAAAAAAGTTATATATACATATATAATAATACTTGAAATCAATAATTCTCAAATTTATGCTTCAAAAACTTAAGCTTCTGAGCCCTTTTAAGGGAGAATTGTATTAATTTCTTCTAATGAAGATTGTGCACCGCTGAAAAGACGAAACTGTACACTTGTTGCAAGGCGATGCTAAAGTATTCCCTGGCGAGTTCTGCAAGAGATGTGAAAACCTTTTACAATTATCACCCATTCAAACGATTCATGACCGTCCTATATCCCGATTTGCCGAGCGTTTTTCGCTTTCTGACAACTTTTATCAAAAATGATCAGAGTGTCTTTGCACCTCTGAACTAAGGACTCTCATCGCTGCTAGAAAACCATCAGAACAGTCCCTGGATTTAATGAGTTGTCAACACGTTAACAATTTATTGGTGGCTCTGGTGATCGTGTAATTCTTTCCTTTTATGCTTGGTGGAGTATTTTTGCTTTTAGCATCATTTCACTGTAAATATTGTTATCCTAGACTATATTTTTAACCCTCTGTGAAACACGTGGTTAAGAAATTGGTTTGTATCTAGGATCTATAAAACGTTGATATCACTTGGTAAATCGCTTAATACCTTTTTGATAAAAATCTGCATTATCATATCTTCACAATCGAGATATGTGTTTCGTTCATGCTGTGAAAGTCCTTACTTTTAATAGCAGTATCTTAGCACAGTCTAGTTCATTAGCTTAGCAACTACAGGATTCCCGTGCTGACAAACAAATTTCTGTTAAATAGTATCTTAGTCTTACCTCTTTCAAACGTTTTTAAAGGATGCTAGTAATACAATTATACCTAAAATCGAATTATCAATTCGACCTGTCCAGGCACTTTTCAAACTTTGGTTTGTTCGAAGCTATAGGGGAAGACGAGCTTCATTTTTAACCATCCTCTCAAGCAGTGTACTAAACTACTACTTCAACGCAAGTGATAACATCTTGCGTACGAAAAGTGTCTTGGAACATTTAGTCTCATAATCCATAAACATGATACTATCCGCCAAAAAAAATCATGCGGATGCGAAGCAAGATGCGGACTCGCGGATAATTCGTAAACTCTCAGTGTTATTATATTCATTATTATATATATTATGTATTTATTATTATTATCATTATTATTATTATTCATTAATTATATATTATTTCATTATTATTATTATTATATTATTAGTTATTATTATTATTATGTATTATCTATTATTAAGAATATATATATTGACTCCAAAGGGTAAGGAAAACATCTAGAGATTCTAAACAGCCCCCAGGATTATATACTATATATATATTATACTGTATATATATATATATTTAGTTAATAATATTATATATATCATATATATATTATATATATACTAATTATATATATATATATAGTATTTATATTATATTATCATATTACTTTGTATTTAAGTAGTTTAGTCGTAACTTATAATAATATACTTATCACAATTAAACTGATCCTAAATGTGTTGAGACATCCCGGAGGCAATGTGTAAGAGCTGGGAAAGAAGAAGGTTCAATGGCCATGTAGAGCTATTCCTTCAGTATTATTTTGCAACCAAAATGACTTTGCTGAAAGCTTCACGAACAAGCATGAAATTTCTTAACTAGGTCTAGATTAACAAAGAGAACAGTTTCTTCTTACTTATATTTAAATATAAATACATAAATCTATAGTATAGTATATATAAAAATATAATATTTAATTATAAGTAATTAATTATATATATATAGTACTAGTTATAATATATAAGATATACTATATATAATATTATATATTAAAAAGGATATAAAACGACTTTTCTTACAAAATAAAATTTATAAAGAGAGACCGTATTTTTACTTATGGATATATATATATATAAATATATAATAATATTTATATATATAACATAGATATTAGAACTCCCTCCTATATATTATATAATTATTCTATATATATATTATAGTATATATTATATATAATTATATATTATTCATCGTAATTTATGAGCGGGCTTCCCTTTATAATCTAAGATTTTAGGTGGTCAATATTAAAAGCATCTCGCCAATTAACGCACTCACTCTTTGTTTATTTTAAAATAAAAGCTCATTTGCAGGTTCGCATTCCTTCTCTAGATTCCTCGATCACTTTCTATATCTTAGCTAGAACTACCAGTCGTTTGAGTACCTCTCTTCTCTAATTGTTCTTTCCCTGAGTACAAACACTATGAATAAAATATATTCTTCTCTACTTTTCTGCCTACTGATTACAGGTCAGAGAAACACTAAGAATTTATGGAGAGCATCGTATACTTTCTCTCTATTCTGCTGTCTAAACTGGAGGTCTGGTAGACGGTCTTTAGTCATTGTTTAAGCGAAAGTCTTTGAAAGGACTCTCTTTATATGCGCTTTTCACAGTTACTTGAAACGCCTTTATATTAGCTAGCATGCTTCTAGAGGGATAGAGAGTTGTGGTATGAGTTCACATGTGAAGTATTGAATTAAATTTAGCATCAATAATATCTATAATAATAATAAGGTAAATATATTTGCATACTGACGAGGAATAGATTCTTCTACTGACAAAGAAGTGAATAATGCTTACTATTAAAGTTATTAAATAATAAAATATATATCTTATCTTTAAATCAATTAAACTATAAAAATTAACAAAAATAATAGGAAGTGTGTACTCTTATTTCTGTGCACACCGCCATAGGATCATTATCTTCTGTCTTATTTTCTAACAACCGTAGTAACTACACGAAACTCCGGTATATTTAAACATCTACGGAATCCTAGAAATCTATATCTACACTTTGACATTATTATAACAATTCATAATTATCTACTGCCATCTAGCACTCAAATGCCTAAGATAAGTACACTCTCCTCGCCATCTATTCTGACTACGGTTCCTCCATTTTCCTTCTGGATATTTGGCGAAGCAGATATACATATCGTCTACACTATGTTCTTATTTCATCTTGTATCTCTCATTATTGTATCTTAACGACAGCACCGCACTAACTGTCTTTTCTTTTGCTGAAGCTATGACCTCTATTGCTCACAAAATATTTTCTCTTTTCTCTTACTCACTCTATAGAGGATTCCTCAGATGTGTTATTCCTCCTTTCGTTTACATTTGTGTCCAAAATCAATTACTTTATGACTAATTTTAGTAAACATACTGTTAAAATATATATTCCGCTCTCTCTCTCTCTCTCTCGTCTCCTCTCTCTCTCTCTCTCTTCATCTCTCTCTCTACTCATATAACATTCTCGTACTCTCTCTTCATGCCCAACAAACCCGTCTCTCAACAAATTCTACTCTCTCTCTCTCATCTTCATCTTCTTATCTTATACTAGAACTATAACTCACTTAAGAAGGTGTGAGTTTTTTCTATTATTATTGCTTATTTCTCTCCTACTTGGATTTCTTTGACGGGTAAAAGACTTAGTCTGCTAGTGGTGTTATGTGCTGGACAGCTTGCTTTTGCGAGTCACTCCGTTTCATTGTACTTTGGATCTAATACTACGATTCGATGACTTCCCTTCCTGTTGAAATCATTCGCACATTCAGCCTGTGCCAATAAAATGGGATCCCTCTCAACCCTCAACCTCAAGCTTTTGTTCTATCACTTCAACCTCCGTTAATTCTAAAGTTTACAAATCTATCCTTAAGAGGAAGATTTGGAAGCATCTTAAATCTTCATATCTTATCTCTGATCGCCAGCATGGCTTCTGTAAGAAATGTTTTTACTCACGATTTTGTTTCCCTTCTCTCTGATCCTTGGTTCTCAGGCCTTTGGAATTTTTCTGCTTTAGTTGTGATGCTAGACAAATCGAAGGCCTTCGACAGAATCGGGCACAAAATTCTAATTTATAAACTCTCCCCCCCCCCCTCGGTATCTATCCTTCTCTCTGTGAGCTCTCTAATTTCTTTCCGGCCCTTCAATGGCAACATTTCTAGAGGGTCACCGTTCGTACTTTAAATCTATAAATAGTGGTGTTCCGCAGGGTTCAGTCATTTTCCTCCCTACTCTTTTTCTACATTTCATTAATGACCTCCCAATTACTTCTTCACATATACACTCCTATGCCGACGAAGTCAGACGCCTTTACTCCTTTCATTTTGAAAAATATTCCGCCCAGCAGCAAGTAGCCTCTTTTGAGAGGCAGCCTTAGAACAACTACCTCTCTCTCTCTCTCTCTCTCTCTCTCTCTCGTCTCTTTCTCTCTCTCTCTCTCTCTCTCTCTTCTCGTCTTTCCATCTCTCTCTCTCTCACCTCTCTCTCTCTCTCTCTCTTCTCTCTCTCTCTCTCTCTCTCTCTCTTTCTCTCTCTGCCTCTAGTATTATATATATATTATATATATGATATTATAATTATATATATTTATAGTAATATTACTTATATTAGATAGACTAAGAGGCATGATATAGGTCAAACTACCACCCTATACTACAAATAAGACAATAGATATATACCACCTACCATAGGCTCAGCTCATAGACAATACTCGAACTATCCTTAGTAGCTTAAAAGACCACACTAAATACGTAATACGCACCATAAGGATATCACTGCACGAAGTGTGATAAGCTATATCTCATGTAACATAATACACAACGTACGTATAGAGGAACTAACACATAACTACACGCATACAGACTAATAACACTATCAATATTCTCACATGTATAATAGAGAGAGAGAGAGAGAACCGAGCACGAAGAGACTATACGCTCTATATTCAGTCTGCCTCAAAAGTCTCACCGACAGTTCTCATCCTTATACTAACCCAAGAACATACTCACATCCTTTACCACCACCAACCCATGTACACCAACCGACCATCACAAATCAATCACAACCCCACAAAACTAATATACACACTCATCTGCACTTTAATATCCTTTGGTCCTTCTCGTACTAATTCTACAATTCGCTACTACCCACCTCAATATTTGTGAGAACCGAAGACTCAGGCTTCACAAACAACCATTAACACATCTTTGACTCCACAAACAAACAGTTCAAGAAGACATCTGAGATCGTTCTGACGCCAACCGCTAGATCACAGAATTCATCTTGCATGCGCATACTCGATATACTAGATCCGACTCCTCAGAACTCACTATCACATTTCAGAGCAGCGATATACCCGGAGTGAGCAACGCTAACTAACAGCTGGAAAAGTAAATATACACTTACACCCACCCATGGCGATCGGACTTCATTACTCGCCCAATCACAAGTAGAGTGGAAGCTCTAAGAGCTTTCTGACCGTACTTACTCAGGACATAGATATGGCCATCATCCTCTCATTAGACTTCTCTTTCCTCACTTTCTACCCGACGCAAGCTCTTCAGCTTCGTTGCGTCCCACTTATCTCATGTGAAACAAATAAGTGTGGATGACTATACTTATGGCTGTTGCAACTTGGATACAAGACTTTTCTGAATCCCAGGTCTAATACCTCCCTCCATTGAAGAAGCGGCTTGTGTTACGGCCTCTCTCCTACACAGCTCATGTTACTTTCTCGTGTCGCAATCTCTCTTTGACCCCAGACTTATGCTATTGCTCACTGTCTTACCGGTTACTCCACTGTAAGCTTTGGAACCACACTTCCTTTTATCTATTTTCCCAATTTCTTTAGTTGCACACATCTAAACGGCCGTTACAGTGCGGGCGCATTGTTCGGTTGATGTGGTTAATTATTTGTATGGTAAGAACATTGTTATGGGATTTTCCCAACTCTGATTGGAATCTTAGTAGACCTTGCGGCGTTTGCCCACGCGGAGGATACAGCTAATATAATTACTATACATATATACTGATATATATATATATATAATATATATATATATTATATATATTATATGAATATATATATGTATTATAGTATTACTATATATATGGTGGTTTTCAACTTTAGTAATTAGGGC
>JABUQX010003017.1:0-7500 GCA_015478945.1 Trachelipus rathkii
AAAGAAATATTCGATATACTTTGCGATTAATTATACATATAATAAGTCAATCACACATATCATAATACAATGAGATATTCACTTTGAAAGGACGGTATACACACACTAAAAATAAATATAGGACTTATCAGAGTTTGATCACAACCTTAGACCTGCTCCCAATAAAATACTTCCGTAATGAAGAAATTGAACTAAACTCTCACTTCTCCTGCATGTTAGTCAATGTAAGTAATTAAATGAGATGGAATGATGATAAAGTTTATTTCCATGATCGTCACTCGAGCAACTGCCCGTTGTAATATCTCCATAACTTAACACCGGCATAGTGTATCTTACTCTAATAATTATAGACTGTTATCTATATAGAGAAGTTTATACATGGTAATTCCATATCGAGTAGGTTTTTATATATTAATGTTTTTTTGGAGCGTTATAGAGATTGGAGTCAAATTCACATTAGAGCTCAAGAGACGCTCTGGTACGAGAGCTTGGAAACGCCTTTCACTATTCTTAACGAAGTTTGGCGAGGATAGACCAAGTAATATGGTTGAGACCTCTGGTCATTGCCTGGAGTTGAAGGAATTTGGGAGTCTGTGGTAGGTGTTTGTGATATTGGTGTTGGTGGTAGGCTTTGAATGGAATCAGTTGCATGTGTAGTTGTGCCGCCATGTGTAGATTAGTAGTGCATTGGTTTAATATTCATAGCGAGGAGGCGAGATATGTTTGTCTTCCTGGTTAATTTAATTTGTATCGATAAGTTTATGGCATTAGTGGTAGGGGTGGGGGGCGGTGTTGCTATGTAGATGGAGGAGGCAGGGTGCTTGTATCATAGTGAATGATGGTATTTTCACTCCGCGAGTCGTGTGTCGTGAGGTAAAGCTACGCTTTGGATCTGGTTTGCAGGGCGGGTTTTTGGAGGGTTGCACGTATGTATAGAGTAGGTTAAGGTGTGCAGTGGGGAACGTCCGCCTGTGTGGGTTATGTTCAGATGGTGAGCACTGGAGGAGGTCGAGTTTCATATTAGGTCTCATGTTGGATGCCGGGGGTGATAGAGTAGTAGGAGTTGTGAATGACTGGAGGTGGCTGATACCTGTTACTCTTGTGGATGTGGGCTTAGTCTTGCAGTGCGTAGGTTTTGCAATGAGGGTATGTTTGTTAACCTGTGTTATGTAATTGCGTGACTTGTCGAATGTGTTCTGATCTAGGTACAAGTGTTCACAGACTGCAATCTTAGGGCGTGGTTAGCTGTGAACGAGATTGTGACAGTTTTGCCAGAGGCGAGGGATGTATCGGAGTGAAATTTCGGGGTTTTTGTCCCCACGGGGCTGTGGTTGTGGGCTGCCCCAGGGGCTGACCCATTGATGAGACTACCCGTGTGGGCCCGTCACATCCTCGTGACCTCACGGGTGATTATTCTGACCTGCCATGTTTCCCATTGGGGGTATAGGGGTTTTCCTTTCGACTTGTGTCAACGTTCTACTACTTTTCTGTTTCTATTGCATGCTTCGCACCTAACCCACTATTGGGATGGGGAGAGGATACTTTATATAATCTTATATATATATCTTTATTAATATATACTCATATATTTATTTATATATATATATATTATGGTTTATATTATACTATATATATATAATATTATTTTTTATATATGATATATCTATTTATATTATCTTGCAGTACACCACGCCACGGGCAGAGCCTCTAGGAGGGGGGTGTCTCAATTTACGTCCGCAGCAGGTGCCCAGCCCTGGCGAGCACGAGCTCACATCTCTCCACCCGCAGTTTGCGACCGTGTGAGCATCTGGCTTTGTTGGGCGATGCTCTACCACTGATATCGAGGGGTTTTTTTACTATAATAATATACTATCATATATTTCATACTTAACACCTTATATATATTGATATATATACTTTATTATATTTTATCTATTTTTAATTTTATATATAATTAGTCTATATATTTATATACTTATATATATATATAGACTATTACTATTTCTATTACTATTATTATATATATGTATTTACCGTTAATGTATTTCCTATTTGTAATACATTAGTTCATTGATTCTTAGACACAGAGTGTCAGTAGTATAATATGTTTAACATTTAGAGTAGCGTTTGCACGAGATCCAGATCATAGTCTGCAAAGCGGCAGTTAAAATAAGTGGGAGTCTTTGGGAGCAAAAAAGGTGTGTGGAGTCAGACGTCTTGTAGTGACTTGAAAGGAGTGAGAAAGTTAAAATTCTGTTGTCTAAGCCGATTGGAAGGCTACGGTAACTGTGATTCTTATTTCTTAAAAATGTGAAGTGACTATTAATTTTTAACATTGATATTTATTGGCTCGAAAAGTAAGTTTTCTTAGAAAGTTATTTTATTACTCTAGGCAAGTGGAATTTTGTATGTTTTAAATAAATTTTGCGGAATATATCTTATGTTGTTCGTAAATGCTTATTTACTATACTCAACGAAAAACTGTTATTTGTGAAATCTATCTGAAAGATTATTATTTGTTAACTCCGTAAAGAATATTTTTGTGAAGAAAAACGTTCAATAAATATTGCTGTTTCAATATTTATTTAAAGACTAATGTATCGTGAGTATCGATTCCATGTTAACTCTCTCCTCAAACGCTCTCATTTTACGAATATATTATTTATTCAACTTTTATAATTTGTCTACGAGATAATATATATTTTTGATGTTATATTTTGCTCACAAGAAGAATCTATGTATAAAAGTAAAAATTAAGGATATGACAATGAATGATAACACATATTTATTTAAAAAGGAAATTGAAATATATTTATGTTGACTATGTTTTATTAAAGAAAAAGGAAATATAATTATTTCTATTTATATATCACATTTGATGAAGATAAAGTTATTTTTAGTAAAATTAAAACTTAACAAGAGTCTCATTTATGACCCACTACTTCCTCTCTCTCCATTGATGTCTTGCTGTTATTTTCTTGAGATGATAGAAAGCTATTCTCCACCAATTTCTCTGTCAATACTTTTTGACTGCAACTTCGTGTAAGGGAAAATTCTGAACACTCATCGGATGTAATTCTGCCAGAAGAAGAACCTCTGCGAAGAAAGTGCTCGAACGTGACTCAGACTGTTATATTCAGAAAGTATTCGATACGCTATACTATAGGAACTTTATATCTAAAAGTGGCTCAGTTTCATGAATCTTCTGATTCTCCCATCTTTTGGAAAAGAGTGGCGCATCGTGGGAAAAATTTTTATTGTTGGAATTTCCTGCGCATATAGAGATATATAGATATAGATAGCCATCTTGGATTGTAACTGTCTGAAAGATTGTCAGGAAGCTACAGATAATATATATATATATATATAGAGATTATTATATATGATCTTCGAGATCTTCGAGATTCTTCAAAATTCTTATATATATATATAAGATATAATTTCTCTTGCTGAGGAATAATTGGGATTTGGCTACTGCTAATGAGGTAAAAATACAAAGTTTTCTCCAAGGAATTTTGTGAAGTGTAGTCTCTTACTTCCTTATGATTAATATTTGGTAATATTAAAAATTTTATTATATATAATGTTATCTTTATCTAATATTACTAAATAAAGTATATAATAAATTTAAATAAAAGTAATATATTATATCTATATAATATATCTCATTACCTCGTTAAAGATCGATTGCTAATTTGGTCGACGCATCATCTTCCTTCTGACGTCACAGATTGTGGATGATAGCCTCAAACCAACTCTCCTTAATCAAATGTCTGTCTCATAATATTCAAACAGTTAAATGTTTATATTTATTTATATTTAAAATTTTAAATATAAATACATTCTGAAATACGTGTTTGGAAACAAAAAAGTAGTAGACTTGGCGTATTTATTTTTTTTTGCTGTCAAATATTTTAATGTGAAAATATTTGCTTCATTATTTTTTATATACACTGAAACAGAAAGTAGGAAGTTCGAGAGTAGATTTTCGTACTCAATTACTCCGCAGCTGTTGTGTTTGAAATCATTTGTCAAAATTGTAATGACGCATTTTCTTTATTAGGCTTATATATTAAAAATACTATTAATATTTTTTGTAAGCTGAAAATTTTTTCAAAACTTGTTTCTTATATATATATATATACAAAAATATTTTATATTTTTCGATATATATATATATATATATAACTCGTATGCTACGCAATAGATGTATATATTATATATATATATAATATATATATTATATATATATATATATATATAATAATATATATACCTATTATATATTACTATAATATATATATATAAATTATATATATATATATATATAGTAAAACGCGTAATGCTAGCAGTAGTTATTTTTATATAGGATATGCAGATAGAAGAGGATTAATTTTTATTTTTCCTGTACATTACTAACGAATGTAGTACATGTGAAGGATTACTCATTTAATTTTCCCAAATATAAGAATATTTAATGAGAGGGATTTTCTTAAAAATTTTCCTGTCTGACTCAAAAGAAAAAAAAAAAAATCGAAAAGTACGACACTTACAACTCAAAAATTAAATAATTATTATTTTTTTTTATATATTTTTCTGTAAATGTGACTGTAGCATTTTCTCGCCGAGGCAATATTTATCGTATGTGTGCGTTATGTGGGTGGAAAATTTCATCCATAAACATCGTCGTTTTTTCCGTTACAGGGAGTATAGGGGATATTTCTTTTTATCCCCAAAGAATTCTCACAAATCTCATATATTAGTATAAAATTATATATCATATTATATATATATATATATATATATATATAATATATATATATAATATATATATATATATCAATAATATATATAATTATATATATATATATATATATATATATATATATATATCATTTCTTTATTTTTTATTATTGATAATATTATTTTTCAATGTGTATTAACAATTCTTAATATTTTTGAGGTACTGCAAGCACGAAAAGAAAGAAAGAAAAAACATTTTTTTTAAATTCTCCAAGACTCAACGAGAAGTTTGACCATATTTTTGGAGTGAAAGAAAAATTGCTGGATACCGCAAGAGGATAGGTTCAGGGTTCCTTATTTATTTATTTATTTATTTATTTTAAATTTTATGATTAAGAATATATTTTTTTTAATATTCATTTGAAGAAAAAGTCTTCACTTTCATCAAGAATACAAATAGATATTTCTGGACATTCCATCTATCCATATAACATTTCTGGTTCGAGTAAGTTTTTTCTGGTCAAAATTTTTGGTATTTTACAAATTTATTTTTTTTTTATAATATATTATTTTCCTAGTTTTTTTTTTTCATATTTCTTCCTTTATATTTTATTCCTTCTATGCCGTCCGACGACGAAGATAGTGTAAAATTAAACGAGGACGAATCCATTAAAACTCCTATCGACGAGTCAAATCCGATTGCCGGAGACTCGAGTCAAAATCTTTCTTCTTCCGTTCTTGATAATTCTCAAACTATGTCTAGACCTATTTTAAATATAGACCGTCTCTCCCACTCGAAGCCAAACATTCCCTTATTGATTGGTTTTGTTGAAAATTCCTGGAAAGGAATCAGTCTCAGCGATTGGTTTTCATCAGTAGAATTGTATTTTCAAGATGAAGGTATAGAATCCGATACGGAAAAATTACGTACATACGTTCGTTTTTTGAATATTCGTGAAGGTAACGTTGGCTTTCTTATAAACTCAACCCCGGAACTAAAGAATCCGAAATCTTGGGAAGAGTTCAAGACTGAATTGTCGCTCATTTTAAATCCGATTTGCTCGAAAAGTTCTTTTGAAGCCTTCAACGAATTCGTAAATATTAAATGGAGCAGTAATAAATCATTACCAGAATTCATTACTGATGCACAGAGAGCGTTGCAAATATTTATCGACTCATCTTCTTTAATTCACGATGTCAAATTTACAGATGAACAAAGACGTTTACTTTTGTTTTCAACTTTGTATGCAAATACAAAACCTCAACTGCAAAGAATCATACACGAAGAATTTGATATACAGAACTCAATACCTAAACAGGTACAGGCTTATTTAAAGAAAAACCATGTTCTTAATGATGGTAAAATCTCTTCCGCATCAGGTAAAAACTCTTATCAAGCTTCTAATGTTCCAATATATTCTACGCATGCTGAAAAAGGTGCTGCTCAACAATCATTTTCTCCGGCTTATAATACGAAAAGTATGCCTAAATCTTCAAGTTTTTCTAATAATTCTTATCATTCTGTATCTAATAATCAACCTAAACGTAAAGTTCTTTTCTGTAAGTCTTGTGAAAACCACGGACATCCGACCTCAAAATGTATATTTCGCCCATTTTGCACAATGTGCCAGAAAAGTCATGCACGTGGGACGCAAAGTAGGTGCAAGGGAACTACTTGGGAACCCTTTTCTCCTGAAGGATTAAAGAGGGTAAGGTATATAACTCAATCTGAGCAGAATAATTATGCTCCAAATCATTCAAATCTCCGTTCAAATTTTCGTCCCAGTCGACCCACTGGTCAAAACCAGTCTCATGAGTTGTCATTCAATACATATGAAAATCACGAAAATCAACGTGACAGAAATTATCCTCATCATTCTTATCCGGAACTAGATGAAAATTCCTCATCACAAGTCAATCTTTTATACCCCGAGAATCGTACAGATTATTATAGTAGTAATAAAAACCCGATTCGAAATCGTGATATTTCCCCTCACTCACTTCAATATTCCGAAGAGAATATTATGTCTCAAGTCCTTCATTTGGATCCAGATTATGATTCAAATCTTTCTTCGCATGAGGAATTTGAAAGTTTCTCTGCAAACAGAGAAAATTCTCATATAAATATCGTTTCAAATGGTCACGAAAGTCGTGAAACTTCTTTTAATTTTCAAGGTCAGTATGTACATAACAGTTCAAACTCAAACTTTGACAGAGGTCAAAATGGTTCAAAAAGAAGTTCAAATGTTAATTATTGTCATAATTCGACAAATATACATAGCATAGGTGCTAATTATTCAAATAATTCTCAAATTAATTATTCTAATCATTATTTTTCCGCCCCACGAAAAGGCGAAAACAGTAAAAGTGGTAGAATGACACCGCATCCTGTTCATTTTGAAGGTGAAAGTTTTGATGAAAAGGTAAGTTGCTTGGACCCAAATTATGTTCCAATTGCAAGTTTATATAGTAAATATGAGAATAATAAGCCAAAAAGGCATGAATTTTATTTAAATAGTTCATTTTCTCCGCCTTCAAATCAGTCAAGACACACGTCAAATTTCCGTGTTTGTCCGCATTCAAGTTCGATTTCGTCGAAGTCAAATTCATATGATTCAAATTTTTGGAAAAGGGAACGAGTTTAATGTCTCGAAATGTCGTTATTAACCCTTTAGAGACAAATTTTATAAATCAGAATACGAAAATGTCAAATGTAGATTTCGTAAATGATGATCTTTTTGAACAAGATTATCCATC
>JABUQX010003017.1:12500-15000 GCA_015478945.1 Trachelipus rathkii
ATTTATTATTATTATTATATTATTATTATTATCCATTATATATTATTATCATTATTATTTATTATTATTATTTATTATTATATTATTATATATTATTATTATTATTATATTATTATTAATATTATTAAAGAAATTAACTTTAAAGTAGAACTACTACCAAAACAAAATATTTAACTAAACTGTTTAAGCAAAAAAAATTTAAAATTTTAAAACAAGATTCCTAATTTTCTTACTTAAAAATGAATATTGAATTTTGAAATGTTGTGGTGTGTTGCTAGAAAAATAAGTTGCTTCCATGTTGTGGAGATTAAACGTCATCTCCTTATCCTCAAACCACCTTACCGCATTCTGAAAAAAAGCTTTTAAACTTTGAAGACCCGGAGAACTTTATATAAGTGCGCTTCCAAGCCCGACTGCAGCCCGGGCGGGCACACAAGCGCACATGCATCGTTTCCAGACCCCGTTTGCGCACTTCTACGTCACGTAAACGTCACAGTCAGGCGCCGTTGTTAAATCCTCGATTTCGGGAATTAATAAACGGGCGAGCTGCGCGGAAGAATACTTTGTTTACAAACAAATCTTTTTACAAAACATGTGTCGGAAATGGCTTGCCAAAATTTTTTAATATTTTATGTTAACTCTTTATTTTAAGGATACTAACATATCGTATCAATTCATAAAATAGATACATATAAGTATAAAGGTATTGTGTAGGCAGGATTTTATTTAGGGGTGGCAAAGGTTGAGTTGATATATATATATATATATATATATATATATATATATATATATATATATATATATATATATATATATATATATATATATATATATTATATATATTATTACTTGTAATTGTGTTTGAAACAATAATTTACTACTTCATTATCTTTCGATTGATATATCTTTTCAGTTTTTTCCACTAATAAACCCTTATAAAGTCGTGCTGGCCCAAAAATATTAACGCGTTCATCGGTTTTATTCGCAGGATTTAGGGGACAAGGGTTCCCCTGCCCCCCCCCTGTATACATCCATGATAAGAGTATTGTTTACAATTGCCAGCTGATCCGACGGACTCGCTCGGCCGTTTCCAGGTATCAAATTGCCTGTTCTCTGATTGTGTTAATGTAATTTTTTTCAATTCGAAGCGTTTACCGAGGCGATTTTGCACACGGGCTGCACTCGGGCTTCTGAAAACGCAGCTATAGTATAATCCTTTTTTACTTAATAAATTTATTGACCCGCTTTCAAATTTTGGCTTGCAGAACTAAGAGCTTACAGTATGGATATGACAAGATGACAGGATTACTTCTAGAGAGACTCCAACTTGTTTAATCAGACAAGCTTTAAGTCTAGAAAATAGCTGGCGTTTCCAAGAACCCCGAGTGCAGCCCATGCTGGGCCAAAAATCGACTTGCGAAACCGCCTCTCGAATTGGAAAAAAATTACAAATAACAATCAGAGAAAGGAAATTTTTGGAGTACCTGGAAACGGCCGAGCGCCCCCGTCGGATCAGCTGGCAATTTTAAGCAATACTCTTTATACTTATAGTAATTATTTTATGAAATGATACGATATTGATGAGTTATCCTAATAAAAAAGTTAAACCTAAAAAGATATCCTACACAAAAACAACTCACATTTGTGGCAAGCCATTTTCCGACACTTTGTAAAAAATTTGTTTTAAACAAAGTATTCTTCTGCGCAGCGCCGGTTAATAATTCTCGAAATCGAGGATTTAACAACGGGCGCCCGACTGTGACGTTTACGTGACGTTAGAAGTGGCGCAAACGGGCTTCTTGGAAACGATGCCAATAGTGTGCCCACCCGGGCTGAGCATCGGAGACTTCTGAACGCAGCTTAGTAAGGTGTAGGCTGAAGTCCGAAAAAAGTTCCGGTTCCGGCCGAACTTTCAAGGTTCCCAAAGTTCTCCAGGGTTCCTTCCGGAACCACAAATTCTGGTTCCTCGTAATCCCTAATATAGTAATATAAGAACTATATATATAATAATATAATATATTCATATATATACTATATATATATTATATTATATACTATTATAATTATATATATATATATTATATTATATATATATACTATATTATATATTATATATATATAATATATATATACCGGTATAATATAATATAATATATATATATATATATATATATACACAAATATTGGAATATATATATATATAATATATATATATATATATTATATTATATATATATTTATATATTATTATTCTATATACTATATTATATAATATATGCGATCGTTTGATTTGGTTTTAGTGGCGAATCTGAAGAGTTGAGAGGAATGGTACGAGAGAATTTTGGTTAGGGTGTGTTAAAAGGGGGGTTTGAAAGTAAACGAAGAAAAGAGTAAGGTTATGGTTGTGAGTTAGGACAGTCCTCGGTGTTTTGAAGTAATGTTGGATGGTGAACAGCTTGGAACAAGTGATCTGAGTTTAAATATTTAGGATATATGTTGG
>JABUQX010003018.1:5000-12500 GCA_015478945.1 Trachelipus rathkii
CAAACTTATGCAAGAAGGGACTGCTCTGCCATCTTAATTTGCCTCCCACTATCTTAATCAATTCCTGAAAAGATGTTCCCATAAACACAAGAAAGAATAATGGCCAAGTTAAAGTTGCCTGGGTCAAGTAAGCCACTGGGCCTAATCAGGTGCATTAAAGCAGGTGTCAGGCCAAGCAGCAGGCTCGCCTTAGATTATTTCCAGGAACAAGCAATGTTTATTTTGTTGCCTTAATCAATCTAGCCATGGACAGCTTCTTACCCAATCAGTCTCTAGCCAGTGATAAACTAAACTCTTCCACGATGCTATCTACAATACCTTTCAGAACCCTATCTGTATAAAGTCCTGTACCCAGGCAGTGGGTAACAGCTCAGCTGGGCTTTGGTGTCATTCAGTAACCTTTGGGTTCCCTATGCTTTGGGCAGTGAGCAGCTCAGCGTCAACTGCAGCTGCTCCCAGTATGGATCTATGGGTGCCAGAAGTTGGATTAAACTCTTTAATCTAGTGATTTCATTGATCTCTAAGTGCTCTGGGGTGGATTACTAGCAATCTAGATGGGTTCAGCAGTTAGGCAAGTCCCTATATTGGATATATGCTAAAGCATTCTCCGCAAAGACATATACCTATGACATGCCTCCTTCCTATTCCCACGGAAACAACTCCATATCCCTCACACATTTCTGAATCTGCTTGGCAGATACTGATACCACTCCCATTAATAAACATATTTTGTTTGCTCTTCCAACGACCAACCAAATCCACGCAATAATTGGACTTGGTTGAACTCAACTTATTTCGCATTCATGGCGAAGCCCCTTCACCAAATACTACTGAAAACGCACTCTTCTCTAAGCTGTCATTACAACCTAATCTCTGTTGCGAAATATAACTCTGCCGGGATATGTTTCTCCTCCTCGTCAGGATCAAGTGCGCCTCCATCTGAACCCACACTCCAACACTACCCCCTAGTCACATAGAGACAATTGTCTCAAAAAGACCATCATCATAACATTTATAACAACACAGCATGACCACTTTCCTTCAATGGAATTGTCAGTGGCCTACTATTATAATTTTGAAGGCATTCCAACTGTAAAGCTTTTTATATAACACGCAAAAATGCATATGTTTGGAACTCGATTATGTCTGTAAACTTCTTTTAAGCCAAATCAAGTTAAATCCCGCCATAACCTCTATAAAAAGAGGTAGACAATGATAGTGGAGGTGCAGGAATGCTCATTCATAAATCTGTCCACCGACCTTAGTGACTGCTCAATCTACTTGGCTCCGAGTAGTGAATATACTAAGGTCGACTTAGCTAATCTTTTCAAACAGCTCCCTACTCCGTCTGTTATACTAGGAGACTTCAACCTCCGTCACCTCTTATGGGGCGACTCTGTCACTTCGTCTAAGTCCAATATCCTTGGTCCCGCTTTGATTATTTATACGGCAGTGACCATTATCCAATAGTTTTAAATGAGCTTTTACCTAGCCCAATGTTGAAACCTAATTCCTGCTGTCGTTATGACCGAACGGAGTGGGCTTCTTTTTATTAAGCCGCAGCTATCCCACTTTCTCACTTCAACAACTCGTTTCCGACTGCTGATGATGCTTTTCGCTTCTTCCAGCAAGTTGTCATCTCAGCAGCGGAAGCCTGCATCCACAATCTTCTACAGGCAGATGGTCGGCAACCCTTTGGTGGTCCCAAGAGTGCGCACAAGCTAACCGCCAGAAGAAACTCTACTGGCAATACAAAAAGACCCGTACAATCCCAAACATGATTATTTTCAAAGCAGCTGCGGCGAGATCTCGGCGAATTAATCGCCAAACACGTAAACAATTTTTTCAAACTTACATTTCAACCGTTAACTCCACAACTCCCCTTCCTTTAGTGTGGAAAGTTACACAGAAAATATCTCGTCGCTCCAGCAACTCCTCACCCACAGTCCTCCGTTATGGGAATGATATATCCCACAGAACTCTGCTCCTGCTGCTGTTGCAGATGCACTAGGTTATAGTTTTGCTAGCCACTCGAGTTCTTTCCGCTTTATCCTGAAGACTTTCAAAGAGTGAACTAATACTTTTAGGAGCTACTCAACTTAGCGAGGGGAAGATCATACCTATAACCGTCTTTTTACACTTGCAAAGTATCAACCTGCATTGGCGAATATCAAAGATAGTGGCCTCAGCCCAAACATGATTTCGTACATCATGCTCCGTTATATCCCTCTTTTCATTAAATGCCTTCTGTCAAATAGATCCATCCAGGTTTGAAGCTCTTCTATTCTGTCACTTCACTTTATTCTGGATGAAGGCGTTCCACGCAGGGTAGTGTTCTAAGTGTATTACTATTTGCTCTCGGATTTAAATGACATCGTTACTTCTATCCCAGCAACGGTCAATTTTCTCTCTGTGTTGATGATTGCACGTTATATAGCCGGCACCAGATCGCCTTTTTACACCTTGAACAGCAACTTCAACTAGATTAAAGAATATTTCACAATGGGGTATCTCCCATGGCCTCTATTTCTCTTTGCAAATCTCAGCGGTGCTTTTTAAGAAAAAAGAATCGAAGAACCTGCCACCTTTTTCCAGCGAACCTAACCTTATATGGTTCGCCCATCCTAACAACTACTAAGTCAAATTCTTAGGACTCATTCTAGATGACCACCTAGCATACGCACCGAAACTCCTGAAAACTTGTCATCGCGTGCTTGACTTTTCGTCATCTCGCCTCAAAATCTTGGGGCACTGATCGCAAGTCCCTTTACATCTATAAATCATTCCCTAGTCTGATCGAAACTTGACTATGGCTGTAGTATATGAATTCAGGCTCCTCTCCTAATGCACCTATTGATCCATCCAAAACGAGGCGATCAGTATCTTCATCGGAGCCTTCCGATCGTCCCCAGGTGAGCTGAAGTTGAATCTATTAATTGCCACTCTCTTGAGAGGGAGGCCGTCGTTTGCAGGTGTTTCGTTTTCAAACTAATATAGTCTTCTCAGGCACCGATCCTGGGAGATACCTCATAATCCCAGTGCTGTTCATTTACAAAACACAGTTTATAACATCCTTAATTTTCTTATATCTTTTGCGGTGCTTTCTCATGACAGAAAATTTTACACCTTATTATTCCCGGCTCTGTACCTGTAGCTAGGCCTCTACCAAATTTTGCCACCCTGCTGCCTTGTTATAGACATCATTTCTGTCTCATTCCGTAGTTCATGGTGAATTTACTCCAGTGTTTACCCCAACATTTCTCTCAACAGGGGGATAGTGTGGGCGCATCTGCTGTCATTCCTGACCGCAACCTCTCCCGTACCCTCCCCCCTCATGCTTCAATTTACAGAATTGTGGCTATATTGATTTGCCCCTTTCTCGAACTCTAATCCTTGACCAAACACTCTTATGTCATTTATTCAAATTCTCTCAGCGCCCTCCAGGCGCTTAAAATCCTTATTCTAAAAACACAGTGATGTCCGCTGCACAACAATTTCTTTGGCTGCTCCACTCCCGTAAGAAACAAATCACTTTATGGACCCCCTCTCATAGTAGGGGTAAATGGCAATGAAATCGCCCGATGGCAAACCAAAATAATAGCCACCTCTTCGTTTCGGGCTGTTGGAATTTACTCCAGTTGCCATTCAACAAGGTCGTCTCCCATCATCAACTGGTTACTATCCTGCTCTCACCGACAAGACTTTCTGAATCATTTGGCAAGAGCGCTGGACAGTGATCAGCGGGGTGAAACTTTGAATATCGAAAAAGCCGAACATTGGTGAGTGGTCTTCTTACCACCAAATAAAGCGCTTACACGAGAGGTGATACTTGCACGCCTCCGTGTTGGCCATGGTCATATCACTCACAGTCACTATGTCCACGGGACCCTCCTCGCATCCTGAAAAGAATTTTGCGAGTCATGAACCAACGATCTGTTCGACATATCTTCCATTAATTGTCCCAAACTGGACCCTATTCGCCGTCGTCATTTTCTTACTTTGTGTCCATAACGCCTTCTAAAGATTATCCCATATTTTCTGAATACCACTTTCTTGACGTATTTTCTTGTATGGCTTGAGTATTCTTTACAATATATGATTTTGTTATGTAATAATAGGACTATTTATAATGTAAAAGATATAATTTTATTTTATTTTATTTTTTTTTTTTTTAATTTTATTTATTTTTATTTATTTTTGACTGAATATTCACTTCGCCATTCAAATTTTCCCTGACATTTCAAAATATGTACATGCGAGGGGACCCACCCATGAAGTTGATTTTTCAACCCAGTGTGGCCGCTTAATTCTTTGTGAGCCACCTGATGGGTCTTGTACATTGACTCAAAAATAAATAAATAAAATAAAATAAATATATATATATATATACCATATATATAATAACAATAATAATATATATATATATATATATATATATATTATATATATATATATATACTATATACATAATATATATATATATGATGGTATTAAAATTAAACATAAAGAACTGCAACACCCTTTAATTAACTAGAATATACACATAGCGCTTATGCATGAATCCAACCTCACCCAAGACACTTACGTCTTTGAAAATCCCAACTACACTATCTTAAGACAAGGTAATAACCTATCCAAACATAGCCTTATTACATTCATATACAAAAATATCCAACTCCAAAACACCACAAATCACATACAACTCGTGAACAAAGATCAAATATCCACCTACCAATCAATAGGAATACAAGTCAATAAAAAAACATACAACCTAATTTATTTTTATATCCCCCTATCTACATCTCAACATTTCACACGGGATCATATTCATGACCTATCCCCCCCTAATACAATATAATAATTTGATTTTAACCGATTTCTCAAATAAACATTACCCTCATGGCTTAATACTCACTCACACATAGCAAAAGGTGACACACCTAAAAAACCTACATTCACTCAGTATTCTTACCAACAGAAACCAACTTACTCGAAGACCTCTACAACATAAATAGAACTCAACATCCCCCGATATCTCCTTCTGTTCCCTCCAAATCCAAGTTACCCCAGCATGGCAAACCTTTCATGCTCTCTCCTCAGATCACATCAAAATACTAATCACGATCCATCATAAACACCCCACACACACACATATATATATTTTAAACAGCCATATATGATCTACAAGAAAGCAAGTTGGCAAGCTTACACTGACCTCATAGATCTAAGAGTCTTTCCAAATAACTAATATTTCCGCTCATAACATAGCAATATACTTCAATAAAATATTTATAAGACCAACCAAAAAATAGGCCCCTCATGATTGCGCAAACAATTCAACTGAAACACCTCACCAGAAATCGACACCTTCTCTCAGACAAAATAAACAACCAAATCAAGACCAATTAAATCTAATCATAGAACTCAACAATAGAAGAAACAATTTATTCAATAAATCAGCGCAAGAATTGCCATCAATATACAAGCACTAAAAGTGTTAGTGTAAGTATTATTAATTGTTGATATGTATATATATGTATATATATATATAATAATAATAATAATATATATATATATATATAAT
Source organism: Trachelipus rathkii (assembly GCA_015478945.1). Classification (NCBI taxonomy): domain Eukaryota; kingdom Metazoa; phylum Arthropoda; class Malacostraca; order Isopoda; family Trachelipodidae; genus Trachelipus; species Trachelipus rathkii. The sequence continues at coordinate 10,585 of JABUQX010003018.1, forward strand.
ATATATATATATATATATATATATATGTACTTTATATATATATATATTGCTATATATATATATAAATAACCTTAATATATATATATATATAGTGTTGTGTGTGTGTGTGCAAGTGTGTTGTGTTTGCTTCTATGTAAGAATATATGATTGTTTGGATAGATGAGAAAGTGAATGTATGATTTTAACCCCCCCACCATTCCTTCCCTTAGAAGTACTCAACACTTTCAATAACCTTAAAAACTCACAAGCAGTATGATCAGACCAAATATTTAATATCAATATTCGTCTCAAACACCTGAGAACCAAAGCCGTCGCAACCCTAACTCAAATATTTAACGTCTCGTGGCTCTCCAACCACTCTGGAAACACGCACATATAATTTCAATACTAAAGCCAAATAAAGCACTTAGCAACCCAACTTCTTATAGACATATTCATTACTATCTATAATATTCAACCAAAGTACTCTAAAAATTAATCGTAATTAGAATATCCCCCCCATCCCCCTATCAGACTCTCAACATCGTTTTAAATATAAACACTCCATTATCAGACTCAAACCAATCTAACACAATACATCTTTATACAGGTTTTAACCAAATTCCTCTCCCTTCTCGTACTCTCTTAGTAATAATAAACATCAACAGGGCATTTGATACAGTCCCCCGCCACATCTTAATAGACAAATATTAAACACAGGTATAACTATCAAAAACCAAAAAAAATAATAACAATTTTCCCATCCGATCGCAGAACTAGTCATACAATGAAGTCACTCCTCCCGTACATACAAATTATATAATGGCGTTCAGCAAGAAACAATCCTTTCTCCAACACTCTTTAACCTCTTTTAGCATGACCTAACACATCCCACATCCCTTTAATAAAAATTAATAGCTATGCAGACGATATAACAATCAAAGATTCTATAAATACAGTGTTCATAGGACTAAAACAATACATAAACTAACTGGAACAATTGCTAACAACAAATATAATGGCTGCATCTCCTCAAACATTCTTTATTACAATACGTACCCCAGATAGAAGATAGTCGAACATTCACCAAGCAGTTTTCCTATCAAACAATAGATTTTCTCTCAGTAGACCCGCACAATAGTATGCACACAGTTCTTAAATTACATATCACCTGCCAAGGTACCCTCAATATCACAATCCAACATTCAGAAACTAGATACCATACAAGCCAAAGGACTTAGAACAAGCCTTGAAGCTGCTTTCCCACCACACACTCATCCACCACCTACTAACGGAAATGAAGATTTCTTGCTATAAAAGCCCATCTTGACACCATAGGCTGTCAATTTTATAGAAAAATCACTCTCAAAAGATTACCCCTGCATCAAACGTTACAACAACCCTCAGGACTCGGTACCCAGAGCCAGACTATGGAGAATGTTGGGGGAGGTGTACAAAGCGTAGGAAAGGCTGAGGAGAGCAATAAATATTTTGTATAGCTTTGTAAGTGTAAAGTGAGAACTGGATGTAAAAATGAGAAATGGTTTGAGGTGGGGACGGGAGTGAGACAGGGCAGTGTCCTGTCTCCCTTACTCTTATAGCTTATACTTAGATGTAGTAATCAGAAAGGTTAAAGAGGAATTTTCAAATCTGCATGGTGATATAATGGTGTACGCGGACGATTTGGCATGTTGGAGTTGGGAGGAGGAGTTGAAGGACTTATGGAAAGTTTACCAGAGAATTTGAAGATAGGTGGTTTTAGAGACGAGTACAGAAAGAAGACAGTGATAATGGTGTGAATTTAGAGAGGATAGAGGAGGGAGAAGTGGAGATCGTCATTGATGATGAAAGATTGAGAAATGTGAATCAGTTTGTGTACCTGGGTGGCTTATTTACAAGCAGGGAGGGTTGTATGAGAAATGGAGAGGCAAGGAGAA
>JABUQX010003018.1:17500-27500 GCA_015478945.1 Trachelipus rathkii
TCCGCATCTTGTTTGTTTACATTTGTTTATATTTATATTTTACAGAATAAAAAAGAGTAGCAACCTTACAGAATTTAGGAAATTCCTAACGTTTGGTTAGCATTTTCCTAAATTTGTGCTAAATTTGACAAAATGGAACGCAATTTTAGCATTCTCCTAAATTTCGTTAGCAAAAGTGCAAAATCGAAAACGCCTTAAATTGCATAGTTTCGAATATGCACATGCGCCAGAACGAGTTCCTGATAGGTCGACATACGCGCATTCAGATGATCTTCTCTCTAGTGCGTGGCGCCACATACTGACAATGGCGAGTCCTGAGCGTAAAGCTTTCTGTGTTCTACAATTTGCTAAGTGTGAATCTGTAATTACGATTCAACGTGCGTATCGTTTACGGTTCCAATGTGATCCTCCATGTGGCAAAAACATTCGCCGATGGTATAGGCAATTTGCAACTAATGGATGTTTTTGTAAAGGCAAAAGTACAGGACGGCTCAAAGTGACTGTACAGGATGTGGACCGTATCAAGGCCTCGTTCCTTCATAATCCTAAGAAATCCGTTCGGAGAGCACGCCTCCATGAACGGTAGGACGACGGTGTGGAAGGTGTGGAAACGTTTACATGCGTGCATACCAGTTTGGTTATTTTGCTGCTTTAAAAAGCCCGACGACTATGCTCTACGGTTTACCTTTGCCTGTGCAGTGTTAGTACGAGACGATGACCTAGATCGTGTAGTGTTTAGCGATGAGTCCACCTTTCATCTCAGGGGTAAGGTGAATGCCCATAATGTTCGTATCTGGGGTCTGAAAATCCGCATGAACTTGTTGAACACGACGTGATTCCCCAAAGGTTAACTTTTTCTGCGCCATATCCCGACGCCAGTCTACGGACCACTTTCTTTTTGCAAGCAACCGTAACAGGGTCGCCTATCTCGATATGTTACAACAATGGCTCTTTCCACAATTATTTATAGGGGATGAAGCGGTAAACTTTATATGGCAACAAGATGGAGCCCCTCGGAGTCACATAGTGCGAACGTGGTTGAACGACGTACTCCCAGATCGTTGGGTTGGTCGTAATGGTCCAGACGACAGAGCTCTATATCCCCCCCGGTCGCCGGACGTAACGCCATGCGATTTCTTTTTATGGGGCTGCCCAATGATATGCCAGAGTTGAAACACAGAATTGAACACGCCGTTGCGTCCATTACGCAGGATCTGTTCTAATGTTTGGGAGGAATTGGATTATCGGCTGGATGTGTCCTATAACGAAGGGGGCACATATTGCATATTCGAAACTATGCAACTTACTCTTCACTTTGATGTATGATATGATATGGATATTGTATATTATGGTGTTATAATAAAGCATTGAAACTGGGACATTCTTTTACGGACATCCGAGTAGTATATTATTTGTAAAGAGGATAGAATATCTACGTAAGAATCTGAAAAAAAATATATATATTTTTTTAATTACAACGCTTATGAGACCTAGTTCTTATATTTTTCACTGGTCGCAAAAGAAGCAAGTTCAAGAAACTAACGAAAGAAGTTAATGACTCATTGAACGACAACAATCACTACCTCTTTCCTCATGAACCAATAGAAATGTACAGCATAAGAAAAACATGTCAAACATTTCTAAACAGGATAATAACCGTGTAAAAATAAACACATTTTGAGCCATTGAGGAGACGTTTAGAAATTTTGGAAAAAAAAGTTTTATCGAAATCAAATCTAATACAATTTAAAATCTGATGAAAATATTTTATAAACTCGTAAATTAAGGTAACGGTTAACGGATGTTGGGGGAAAATTTTAACTCGTTAATAGTCCGTTACTTGTTTTCGAAAAATTAACGAAAGCGTTAAAGTTAACGAAAAAAATTAACGAGTTAATTAACGGATAACACTTTAACGCGTTAATGCCCACCTTTTATATATATATATATATATATATATATATATATATATATATATATATATATATATATATATATATATATATATATATATATATATATATATATATATATATATATATATATATATATATATATATAAATTATGTGAGTGTATACATATATCTTATCGGAACGATATTGTATCACTTTAAAATGGATATTTCTACACTCTTGGATAAAGTTTTTGCTAAAAGTTTTCCATATTTTTGGAAAGAAGAAAATTCCAAGTGTTTCCCCCTCCTCTATTTTGGAAGGAATTTTTTTTTGTTTTTGTTTTTGTATTTTTTGATTTGGAACAAGTTTATAAAAGCAAACCATTGTTAGGCGCTTGTGTTTGCCAAATAAATATTAAAAAAGAATCCACTGCGGCGGACATGGACGAACAAACGATTGGACAGTAAAAGACTCTGCGTCAAATGCTCTTTATCAAATAATTTAAGTTTTTATTCTGCTTGGGAGAAGGGCAAAAATAGATTGGTTAAGTAATAAGAAAGATTAGGATGTGAAAATGATGAGGGGAACGAAGTAAGTGATAAGGACAGGCAAATGGAATAGGAAGGACAAAAACAGAACAGGAAAGGAAAACGGGCAACGAAGCTCTTGACCACCACAAACTTCAACAACAACAACAACAACAACAACAACAACAACAACAACAACAACAACAACAACAACAACAACAACAACAACAACAACAACAACAACAAAAATTAATTATAATAATAATAATAAAATAATAATAATAATAATAATAATAATAATAATAATAATAATAATAATAATAATAATAATAATAATAATAATAATAATAATAATAATAATAATAATAATACAAGAGAAGAGGGCAAAACAATAAGTGTCACCAAGAACAAAGGAAATAAAACAATTTCTTTGTTCATTATATATATATATATATATATATATATATATATATATATATATATATAACTAATATATATATATATATATATATATATATATATATATATATATATATATATATATATATATATATATATATATATATATATATAACTATATATATATATATATATAATAATAATAATAATAATGTTGACCAATATAATAATAATAATTATTTTAATAATTAAAGCGTTAACTGCATAATGATAAAAATAATAAAAATAACATGACCGGGAACAATAATAATAATAATAATAATAATAATAATAATAATAACTAATAATAATAATAATAATAATAATAATAATAATAATAATAAACTAATAAATAATAATAATAATAATAATAATAATAATAATAATCATAATAATAATAATAATAAAACCAAACAGCAACAAATTTTTAGCTAGATTATAGTAAAATATTTTAATTCACCAAAAAAATTTACTTTAAGGAGCAACAGGAACGAAAAGCAACAACAATAACAAGAACAAAGACAACAGCAACAACAACAACAACAACAACAACAACAACAACAACAACAACAACAACAACAACAACAGCTTAGCAACAACAACTTAACAAAGCAACGTAACTTAGCGACAACGACAACGATAACGACAACGACAGCGACAACGACAGCGACAACGACGAAGCGACAGCGACAACGACCTTAACTGACAACAGCAATACTATGAGATATGGATATACAATAACACAGCCGCGCGGAACCGCAATACGGGCGACATCAACCGCAACAGCAACAAAAGAATTATAGCAACGACTTAACAAGAGACACAACTTCAACAGTAACAAAAGAAACAAAAACAAATCAATAAAAACTGTAACAGCAAAAGAACATACAACAACTACAGGTACAACTTCAAACAGCAGTAGCACAAAATATGCTCAACTAAAACTTTAAATGCGTGGCAAAACATCATCAACAACCATTGGCAACAACTGCGGCAGCAACTGTAACATCAAAAATAATGAAGCAACATTAAAAACAACAAACAGCAACAACCAGTAATATCAATAATAATATCTAACATAAGAAACAATACAACAAGACAATGTTATTGTTGTAGTGGTAATAACAATAACCAATAAGAACAATGAAATAACAATAACAAGGTAATGCGAAACAGCATATTTTGTTTAAGCTTTAAAATATCAATCAATACCTCAAAGAAGTTGATTTTTACTAACGACAAAAAATATTCGCAGCTTCAAATAAATTCGTATGAATAGGAAAGATGAAGGAAGAATATGAGAGAAAAGGTTGTCAAATGGCGCTTCGCAAAGGAGGAAATGCTTTTAATGAGACAATATTTAGTTCATTTTGATGTGCGCAGGAAAAAAAGGAAAAATAAAGAAATAAAATTTAAAATTTAAAAATTGTTTCATACGTATTAAAAATTCTATTATTGAAAAGAAAACAATTTTATTTCAAATAATAAATTACTAATTAATTTAAGTCTTTATACTAGTATGGTATTGAAGACCCAAGATGATCATTTACACACACGCATCTACACTTTTTGCACCTGCACCTACATTCGCACATACACACACACATATATATATATATATATATATATATATATATATATATATATATACTTTTCATATATATGCTCTATATATATATATATATATATATATATATACTGCTATATATACCACTGCCATATATATCTTTCATAGCATATATATATCTGATATGTATATATTTATACAGGTAGGGAAGTAGCCATCTCTAAGCGATGAGATTACCTCACATTTGGCATTTGGGGTATGGGGTACACTCCATGAGATTTCAGTGCCTGGTTCGCTCCTCGTGCGCTCATATTCACATTCTTTTTACACGGGAGTAAACTCTCCATAACACATTCATACCATAAAACACTACTCCTATTAAAGACAACACCTTTAGTCATATATCCCTGTGTGGGACGGAGAAAGAATTACCACTACGTACGTTCTGCGAGCCTAAGGAGGTGATAAAGGGATCAGCAGCAGTTGGGTTGACAGCCCACTACCATTTATCTCTTCTCTAGAAATGCTTATGCATGCCTTGGACCTGGTCGTGACAGAAGTGAGTGACCTTGCATTTCTCGGCGAAATTATATATTGTTATATGTATAATGGCAAAGAAATCTAAATTTGTTATAATATGTATTCATGTTAGATCAGTTTCAGATAATAATTTGGGCTTCTAGGTAATTTAGGAAGGTGAGTGAGGTATCTTCTTTGCTCAACAATAAAAAATTTACAATTTGATGTAGTGATAAAGCGTAGTCAAGCTTATTTATATTGTTTTATTTGTAATAGCAAAGAAATCTAAATTTGTTTTAATAAGTATTCATGCTAGTTCGGTTTCAGATAATAATTTGGGCTCCTAGGTAATTAGGGCAGGTGTTTGAGGTATCTTCTTTGCTCATCTATAAAAAGAATTACAATTAGATCAGTGATAAAACTGAGGTCAAGCTTATTTTGTGTTATATGTGTAGCTAACCCAAAGAAATCTAAGAAATATGAATCGTTTGGGTACATGGAATGTTAAGAGAAATGGCAGAGGGAGAGGAGAGAGAGGTATAGGATGTATCCTAGGAAGGGTAATTGGATTTGCTTGCTGTGACTATGTAACAAGGATAGAAAGGACCAGTGAAGACAGGAGCCAGTGTGGGATGAAATGTTTGTGTGCTGGAGTGGAGATAAATGAAAGAGGAAGAGGAGTTGCGAATCCGATGAATGACTTGGAGTACAGAGCTATGATGGATTTTGTTTGTGTGAGCACTAGAATTCTAATGTTTAAATTTAAGTTTGAGAAGGTCAAGGTATGTGTGGTAGTAAATATGGTCTATCTGAGGGTGATGCTGAGGAGAGTGTGACTTTCTGGAAAATCTAGAATGATGTTTTGAACCTTGGGGTCATTAGGAGCTTCTGTGAAGTTGTATTGGGGCGACTTGAATGGTTATTGGGTGTTCGAATATGGATGAGTATAACTGGTGCCTTCGGTGTTGCGAGAAGAAAGGAGAATAGTAGGAAGGTATTTGATTTTTTTTGAGGAGAAAAGTATGTTTGTAAGTAATACACTCTTCGAGGTCAAGAATATACATAAGTATACTAGAGTTGGTGTAGGTAGGTATAGTATCGAAGTGAAAAGTATGATTAATTTTGTGTTGGTGAAAAAGATGTTGAAGAGGTATGTGATGGACGTTAAATCAGTGAGGGGGTTGGGGATGGGAATATCAGATCATTATGTTGTTTTGCTAGATTAAGTTAGAGGGAACATGGTGGAGAAGGGAAATATATAAGGAAGAGAAAAGTAGAGGAAATTAAGAGTGAGAGGTTAGTGAACAGGGTGCTGGGGAAAATATGGCTGTGAAGGCACCCACACATAGAAATCAGTTGAATGTGAACAAGATGAAACTGAACAAATCTGGGTGTAAATTAAGAAAACCTTTGTTAGTAGTGCAAGAGAAGTATGTGGATGTGCTAAAGAAGGGAGTAAGAATGTTAATAGTGAGTGATGGAATGAAGAGGTGATGCAAGCGGTTAAAATTCAAAAAGAGGCTTGGTTTAATGTGCTAAAGGCCAGTGATGAGATCTCAGAAGAAAGGTGCATGGAAATATATAAGAAGGAAAAAAGGAAGACTTAAAGTTGGCTACTTAGGGGGAAAAAGAGAAGTAGATCAACAGTTTCGTAGGAAGTGAATGGGGTACTCGCAAGGGAATAGGAAGCTCTTCTGGAAGGAAATATGAAAAGTTAAAAAAATAATAAGGAGAATCTTCATTAAATAATGAATTCTGAGATGTTAATTTCTTGACTGATTAAATGGATGTGAGGAGAGTGCGGAGGGAACACCTCGAAAAGCTGCATAACATTGGCAGAGATGAAGAGATGATAGTGATTGTGTGTGGGTGATGGTGTTAGAAGAAATAGGCATTTTGGGGATGAGGTAATTAATAGGGTGGATGTAATAGGAAGATCGAGAGTTTTGAAGAATGATAAATCAGCAGGTATAGATGGAATTACTGGTAAGATGATCAAGAATGAAGGCGAGATTGTGATTGACTGGATTTGGAAGTTGTATAACAAAGCATTTGTGGATGGTATAGTTCAGAAGGATTGGAGGAGAGTAGTAATAATAACCATATATAAGGGTAATTGAAATAAGAGGAGCTTTAGGAACAGTAAAGAAATTAGTTTATTGAATGTTTTATGGAAAATATATGTTCGTATTTTGGTTGAAAGAGAGCTCCGAATGACTGAGGGATTGATTGGCGAAGAACAAGGAGCATTTAGAAGTGGTAGAGGATGTGTGGGTCAAATCTTCACATTGAAAAAAATGAGTGAAAAATGAGAGAAAATAAGAATAAATTGTTTTTAGGTTTTATGTCTAACAACATGCACTTGACAGAAATTAATAGATAGAAGCTCTGTGATGTTTTTTAATGATATATTGGTGGTTTATGGTACTGAATGTTGAATGTGAACGAGTAGAAAAAGTATTCTGAGTTTAAACATTTGGGAATATATGTTGGATGAAAAGGAAAAGAATGACGCAGAATGTTTTAGAAAAGTTGTGAATGATAGGAAGGTGACTGGTGTAATTAATCCTGGTGAATTACAAGGGACTAAATCTTGAGTGCGGTAGAGTTTCGCATGAGGGCATGTTGTTACCGGTGTTAAATGTAGAGTAGTGAAACTACGGTGTTAAATAAAAGGCATAGATCTAAGGTTCAATCTGCTCAGATGAAAAATCTTTGGGATCGAATTAGGGTTATAGAATGAATTAATAAAATGAGGAATGATGTGTTAGGAAGGTTGCTTGCCTGTAGAAAGGGTAAAATGATAGACATAAACGAGATTGTATGAAGATGGTTTGATGGTATGGATAGGATGGATGGTAGTCGATTGGTTAAGCGAATGAATACTGGTATGTGTGCTGCCAATCAGTTGACCGGCTGGGAGACCGAAGAAAAAATGGATTGAGTCAGTAAAGAAATGTCTGAAGGAAAGAAATGTGAGTCTGGCAAGAGGCGAGAAAAGGTTTATAATAGGAGTGAACGGCTGGGGTTTGTGAGAGGGTATCAGGCTTGGGTTCAAGTACATTTTGTCAAGTACAAGTACTCTAGAATTGTTCAAGTACAAGTACAAGAACAAGTACATGGTATCAAGTGCAGGTATAAGTACTTTATGAAAACTTGCATATAATATATAATATATATATATATATATAATATAATATATGATATATATATATATATATATATATATAATATATATATTATATATATATATATATATATATATATATATATATATATATATATAATATAAATCTACAAATACTATGTAAAAAATTTAAATATATATTTATTTATATATACATATATATATATATATATATATATATATAATATATATATATTTATTTTATATATATATTTAATATATATATATATATATTTATATATATCCATAAATAAACATAACATATATATTGTGTTTATATATATTTATATTCATTTTTAATGTTTTCTTTTAATATATTTATTATATATATATATATATATATATTATATATAGAAGAAAAACCCAATAAAACTGTTATATAAAATAAAAAATTTTATAAAGTTATTTGGGTTTTTTTTTTTCTATATCTTCTGACACGTTTAGTGGTGTCTGTCATCTATATATATATATTATATATATATTATATATATATATATATATTTTTTTATAATAATTTCTATATATATATATATATATATATATATATATATATATATATATATATCATAGCCACCTTCTCTCCCCAAGACTGGGGGTAAGGTGCGTAACATGCACCGGAAACAGAAAAGTAGCAGAAGAATATGAAGCAAGTCGAAAAGAAAACCCAGCCTTACCGCCCCTTTATACCTTTTAGTGAGAACTCGTCGCAGTCAGAAAATCCACCCTAGAGCTTCAGTGGACCTGGACGGACCCCTCAGTCTGGCATCTCGTCAATGGGGGGTTCATCCCTTGGCCCAGGTTGGGCCACAACCATACCCCCTCACATAACCCCGCCATTCACTCCTATTATGCACCTTTCTTCTCGACCTCTGCCAAATTCATATTTCTCTCCTCCAGGCATTCCTTTACTGACTCAATCCACTTTTTCTTCGGCCTCCCAGCCGGTCGATTTCCAGTACACTCACCACTATACATTCATTTAACCAACAGATTATCATCCATCCTTTCCACATGACCAAACCATCTCAACGTACTTTCATTTAATCTCTCATTTACCCCTTTCTTCACACCACACAACTCTCTAATACGTTCATTCCTCATTTTATCAATTCTTCTTCACACCTAACACTCCTAAGATTGTCCATCTGAACACACTGTACTTTAGATCTATACCTCTTATTCCAGACCATAGCCTCACTACTATACATTAACACAAGTAACAACATACCCTCATGTAAAACCCTAGCGCACTCAAGACTTAGTCCCTTTACATCCACCAACGATTTAAATGCACCAGCCACTTCCTCCTTTCCAATTTCTTTACTACAACTCTGTGCATCGTCCCGTTTCCCTTTTCATCTTCATAATATCCTAAATATTTAAAATCAGACACTTTAGCCCTCGCCATCTAACATAACTTCACACCAAGACTGTCCTCCACCCACAAACCATAACCTTACACTTTACCTACGTAATACTTTCAACCCTCTTTTACAACACACTACCAAATCTCTCTACCACCAATCCTCTTAAACTCTTTTCAGATTCGCCAAACAAAAATAGGAAACCCTCCATTCTCTTCCATCTCCATCATTCTAACACAATCCCCTTGCCACCCCCTCTCTAATTCTTTCATAAATCCATATAGAAATTGAATAACCAAGGAGACATAACACATCCCTGCATCACTCCGCTATATTAATATTAAACCAATCACTTTCGACTCTATTAATTCTCACACACGCTTCACTATCGTCATACATAACTTTTGATTTCATTCAGAAGCTTACGACCAACACCCATATATCTATAAACCTGCCATAGAGCTTCCCTATTAATCTTATCTTACTCTGTTGGCAAATCTAT
>JABUQX010003018.1:35000-37500 GCA_015478945.1 Trachelipus rathkii
ATAAGTACCTTTAAAATCAAGAGGAAAAAATACCGGTTATATCAGGTATATGCTCCACAACAGGGGCATCCAGAGGAGGAGAAGGAGAGGTTCATGGATTTGGTGGAGGAGTGTGTGGAAGGTGGAGGCGAAGACAACATGCTGCATCTACTGATGGGTGATTTTAATGCCAGAGTGGGAAGAGAAGAAATGAGGTGCAGAGAATATTGGGTCTACATGGAGAAAACGAGAAACTCAGAGGGAGAAAGGCTCATAGATATATGCATGAGAAGGAATTTAAAAATTATGAATGGATTTTTCAAACACAAGGAATCTCATAAGATCACGAGATATAGATGAAATCAAAACACCGAAAGTTTTGACCAAAAATCCATTATAGATTATTTCATAGTGTCGGATTACAGGACAGTGGAGGATGTTAAAGTGCTTTCTGGAGTCAGTTTTGACTCAGATCATAGATTGGTGGTTGCTAGACTGAGAGTACAGGAAACAAAGTGGCAGGTTGGAGAAAAAAGGAAAGTGATTAAAGTTGAAGCACTGATAGAGAGGGTGAAGAAAGAGGAATATGTGGAAAAATAGATGAGAAGGTGGAAAACTTTAGGAAAACTACTGCAGATTTACAGGAAATTATTAAGGTGGCAGAAAAACCCCCGCCGGGGAAAGAAAAAAACCAAACTTGGGGTTTGGTGGAGGTGGGGTGGTATGAAGGAACGAGGAAGAAACACACTATGTGATGGAATGAAGTTGTGAAGAGAGTGGTGGGTGAAAAAAAACAAGAAAATGAGAAGGTGGTTGAGGAGAAGAACAGAACAGAGAAGAGCTGAATATGTGATAGCAAGAAACAGAGCAGAGATAGTGAAGAAGAGAGGTCAAAAAAGGCTGGTTTCGGAAAGGATAGCGGTAGAGCTGAGTGAGGATGAAGCACAGGGAAAGAAGAATGATTTTTTCCAGCTGTCCTGAAAGTATTTCTTTCAAAAGAAGAAATTTTCTTTAATATTATCCTAAAAAAAGGGGAGGTACTTACAGCACAGGAAGAGATAAATGAGAGGTGGACTAAATATTTTGGAGAACTCCTAAATGTAGAAGAAGGGAGGAATGTGGAAGAGGAGCAATAATGTGGGAGGGGAGATGGAAGAGTGAATCCGATAACGATGGAAGAATATGAGGAGGCTTTGTCAAAAATGAAGAAAGGAAAAGCGCCGGGCGAAGATGGAATTGCGATAGAGTTGATAAGGAAAGGAGGAGAAGAATTGAAGAAGAAAATAGTGGAACTTTTTAATAAATGTTGGATGGAGGGTGTAGTTCCCGGTAGATGGGGGGAGAATAGTTGTTTTGCCCATTTATAAGGGAAAAGGTGATACTGGAGATTGTGGAAACTATAGAGGAATAGCTTTATTGGATCATATAGCGAAAGTGTACGAAAGGATTTTAGAAAGAAGACTGTTTGCTTTAAGAATAGTGTTGGAGAAGAGCTTGGAATTTAATAAAACAGCATATATAGCCTTCTTGGACTTAAGAAAGGCATTTGACTCGGTACCCAGAGCTAGACTTTGGAGGATGTTGGGGGAAGTGTACGGAGTGGAGGAAAGACTGAGGAGAGCAATAAAAAGCTTGTATAGCGTTTATGAGTGTAAAGTGAGAACTGGATGTAAAAATGAGAAATAGTTTGAGGTGAGGACAGGAGTGAGGCAGGGCAGTGTTATGTCTCCCTTACTCTTTATAACTTACTTAGATGTGGTAATCAGTAAGGGTAAAGAGGAGTTTCCAAATCTGGATAGTGATATAATGGTGTACGCGAACGACTTGGCATGTTGGAGTTGGGAGGCGGGAGTATTGAGATTACTTATGGAAAGTTTTGCCAGAAATTTGAAGGAGATTGGTTTTGAGATGAAAAACAGAAAAGACAGTGATAATGAGAGTGGGTAGAGAGGATGAGGGAGAAGTGGAGATCGTCATTGATGATGAAAGATTGAGAAATGTGGATCAGTTTGTGTACCTGGGTGGCGTATTCACAAGCAAGGGAGGATGTGTACGGGAAGTGGAGGCAAGAATGGAAAAATACGGAAGAACAATGAGATCGTTATATCCAATTATGAAAGATCGGGCGATGGATATAAAAGTGAAAAAGATAATATTTGATAGCATACTGGTACCCACATTGATATATGGAGCAGAAACATGGATCATTACAACAAGGGGGGGGGAAAAGGATCGAAACTGTTGAGATGATAGTGGGAAAGAAGAGGAGAGATAGAGTGAGAAACGAATGGGTTAGGGAGAGAGTTGGTGTTGTGCCTGTGTTGAGCAGGATAGATTCGGCGAGACTGAGATGGTGGAGGCATATAATAAGGATGCCGGGAGAACTAGTGGCGAGTAGAATGTGGTGGTAGAGAGTGGAGGGTGTAAGGCCGAGAGGAAGACCGAGGGAAAATGGAGAGATTGCGTGGAGCGACCCCTGAAAAGACATGGACTGCCCGCGATGCGGCAGCTGATGGAGGAT
>JABUQX010003018.1:42500-44987 GCA_015478945.1 Trachelipus rathkii
GGCAATAGTAAGTACACTTAAAAACACTACCAATGCGGAACGCCTTCCATCCAGAGTAAAAGTGGCGTGAAGAAAGAGAGCACCGAACTGCATGGAATCTGTTTTGACAAAAAGACATTTAATGAAAATGAGGGAGTTGTCCCGCGAAAACCGAGCGAATGGAGTTTAAGGAGGATCCCAGTTCTCCACGTTGTGTCGTAAGCTTTTTCAAGGTCAAAGAAGACGCCAAGAACCAATCCCACCAGTTGAGAAGGCTTCCGGATGTCATGGTCTAGTTTTAACAGGGTCCGGCGTCGAACGTTTTTGCGAAAGCCAAACTGGAAGTTTGAAAAAGCTTGGCGACTCTCCAGAACAGGGAGAAAGCGGCCTAAAACCATTTTCTCCATTACTTCACAGGTATGGCAGGTCAGTGAAATTGGTCTTTGGTTATCCGCCAGCTTCGGATCTTCCCAGGTTTGGGGATAGGAATTACAATAGCTGTAGTCCAAATAGATGGAAAAGAGGATTCGATCCAGATTCTGTTATATAGATCCAACAAAAATGCTGATTGCTGAGGGATGTATATGACGGAGCATGATATACGAAATCATGTCTGGACCAAGAGCACCGTTCTTTGCTATTCGCCAGTGCAGTTTAATACTCTGCAAGTGTAAAAAGACGTTTGTAGGTAGATCTTCCCCTTTCGCTGTTGGAAAGTCTGGCAGTGCTGTGTCAGTTCTCATTTTTTGAAAGGCTTCAATGTAGGCGAATGAAACTCGAATGGCTAGCGAAGCTATAACCTAACGCATCCGCACATGCAGGAGCGGAGATCGTATCAGTTATATCAGGCCCATAACGGAGGACTGTGCGGTGAGGAGTTATAGATCGCGAGATATTTCTGTGTAACTTTCCACATTAAAGGAAGGGGAGTTGTGGGAGTTAACAGTCGTATTTGTAAGTTCGAAAATATTGTTTTACGCGTTTGAACGATTAATTCGCCGAGATCTCGCTGCGGTTGGCCTTAAAAATAATCATGTTTGGGTGGTACGGGTCTTTTTTGTATTGCTTGTAGAGTTTCTTCTTCTCTCGGTTGGCTTGTGCGCACTTTTGGGACCACAAGGGTTGCCGACCGCCTGCCTGTGGAAGACTGCGGGATGCAGCTTCCGCTGCCCGAGATGATACTTTCTGGAAGAAAGCAAAAGGCTTCCCATCAACAGTCTGAAAATCGGTTATTAAAGGAAAGAGGATAGCTGTGGCCTGATAAAAAGGAGCCCCACTCCGCTCGATCATAACGCCAGCGGGAGTTGGGTTTTTTGCATTGGGCTTGGAACAGCTCATTTAATGCTATTGGTTAATGATCACTGCCGAATAAATAATCAAAGCGGAGACAGGTAAAACGATCCATAAGGGAATGGGACAAAAGGAAATATCAATACAAGAAGAAGTGTGTGTTCTAAACGTTCATGGTAGGGAGTCCTGTGTTAAGGCATCCCAGGGAAAAGGGGGTTAGAAGATCTATTAAGAATATTGGATATTTTTTTTTTTTTTTTTTTTTTTTTTTTTTTTTTTTTTGGTATGAAGTGACAGAGTCACCCCATAATGGGTGCGGAGGTTGAAGTCCCTAGTATAAAAACAACCGGAGTAGGGAGTGTTTTAAAAAGATCAGCTACAGTCGACCTTAGTAAATTTCACTACTCGGAGCTAGTGACTGAACATATAGTAACGTCGATGGAATAGTGAATTCTTGCGCTACTGCATGAAGTTTGGTTTGAAGAGGGACTGGGGAATAGGGGATAGATTTGTGTGAATGAGTATTCCTGCCCCTCCCTTATCATTTTCACCTCTTTCTATAGAAGTTAACTGCGATTTATATTAAGATGGTTGAAAGAAGTCACGATGACAAAGTCGAAGTTCCTGCAAACATATACACTTTGGTGTACATATGTTTATTAGTTGAACAAGTTCTTTGAAATTAGAGTAATAGCCACGACAATTCCATTGAAGGAAAGTAGTCATGATGAGTTATGAATATTATGATGGTGGTCTATTAGAGACAATTGTCTCTATGTGACTGGGGGGAAAGTTAGAGGTGGATACAGATTGAGAGGGAAGGTTGAGGCGTGGGTCTCGGCGAGGAGGGGGAACAAATCCTGGGGGGCCAGGGTAGTCATACACCAGAGATTTGTTAGGTTGTATGACCTCTCTTTTAGGGAGGAGTTTTCAGATGTATTTGGTGAAAGAGGTTCACCATGAATGTGAGATAAGTTGAGTTCAACCAAGTCCAACTTATTATGTGGGTTCGATTGGTCATAGAAGAGCAACCAAAATGCTCGTGTTTATTAATGGGAGTGGAATCAGTATCTGCCAAGTAAGCAGATTCAGAAATGTGTGGATGTGGAGTTGCTTCCATGGAACTGGGGAAGGAAGATGTTACCGGAAAGGTGTAGTCTTTCGAGAAGAGTTTGGGTGCGAAAGGGTTCCAATATGGATTCGTTGATTGACAAGTTC
>JABUQX010003019.1:2500-7500 GCA_015478945.1 Trachelipus rathkii
GACATTTGAAACGGCAACAAGTAAAGAAAGTGTGGGATTACACTTAGAAAAAGATTGAAGAAGTTCTCGAGTTTGGAACGAGGGAAACTACTAAGAAGTAAACCCGTGGAAACACGGTAAGTAGACTAATTAAAAAAAAACTTATATATTCTCTTTGAATGTTTTTTTTTTTTTTTTTTTTTTTTTTTTTTTTTTTTTTTTTTTTTTTAAAGAGTTTGGTATTAAATATGTTGTATTTTAGGGATTGAATCTGGTACCGAATCAAGACTAGGTCCGGGACTGAATACGAGGATTGGGTGCGAGTTCGGGACTAAGTACGCCAACTGTGACTGTCTGGAAAGCTGCGGAATAAACAAATCGGTTCTGGAGGATTTGAGGCAGATAGACGGTACCGACAGGGATTAGTAACCGGACGAGCCGAAAATTCATAGTGTTCTCGTCGCTGGAAGTGTGGTCGGATTCGCTTTTCAAACCAGACGTATAAGGATTTGGAAAAGTTTGTGGAAATCATCATATTGTTGAATATTGTGGTAAAAAGTATGAATTGTAAGTCATTTATCTATTGTTTATAAACTTTTAAAACAATTTAGTGAGAATATTTTAATATAAAAGAAAGTATCTTATTTATTGATAGGAGTTTAAATATTATAGAAATCGAGCTAACTAAGATTAAACTATTCTCTTGACTTGGAAATAATTTAAAGGTGATTATTGATTTTTAAACGATTCCATTCGATTTTAACAGGAAAGTGTATTTATGTTTTTCAAGGTTGTTCTCCGATTGTCTTATTTATGTTAACTAAAAGTAATGTGTTTATTATAGCATAGGATGTAAATATACGTTGTTTAGAATTGAAGTGAAAATATAATTATGGGAATTATTGTAATATATATTTAAGAAAATCATTTGTGTTCGGTTTTCCTATCCTCCATTGGTAAGGCAATAAATATTTATTTATTATTTATTTATTGTATATATTATATATATTTAAGGGATATAATTTTATTACAGTCCCTCCACAAACGCTGTTGTTACACAACTTCCGTATCCAGTCAATCACAATCTCGTCTCCATTCTTAATCATTTCATCGGTAGTTCTATCTGTACCTGCTGATTTAAACCATTCTTCAAACTTTCTCACTCAACTTATAATAAACCTTCACCTTAGTAATTAACTTATAACCAAAATACTTATTTCTTCTTACCACATCAAACCCACAAACATTCACTATAACCTTTTTATTACGCCGATGTTATTCAAGATTTTCGAAGTCTTCGATCCACCACTTGCCTCACATCCATTTCTCATTGCTCTGAAAGTAACATACATATTCATTATCTATGAAAATTCCACTTACTCTCTTTCTTAACTTTTCTTCACTTTTTTCTTCCGGAAGAGCTCTCTATTCCCTTTTAAGTTCCCTACGTATGCAGCTCTTAGTCTATCCGTTTCCTCCTTATCTATTATTTCCATACACCTTTCTTTCGAGACCACATCATTGGCTTTTTAGACATTCAACCAAACCTATTTTTACTTTTAACCGCTTAAATCACCTCTTTAATCAAACAATCACTATTGTCATTCTTACTTGCTGCTTGAGCACACCCACACACTTCTCTTGAACTACTAACAATAATATATATATATTATTATATATATAGATTAATTGATTATATATATATATATATATATAATATATATATATATATATATATTATATATATATATATATATATATATATATATATATATATATATATATATATATATAATTGATTTTGAAGATTTATTGAGCGCTTTAGAACTGACTTTAATTAACGTTTGAGATTATCGTTGTAATTTGGAAATGGAAATATATTTATCGATTAAATCAGCGAAACACATGTCACTATTACGGGAAAACAAAAATAATTAAAAAAACAACAACAAAAAGAAATTCCAATTAATAGCATTCCCGATTGAATATTGAGATTAATTTGGAATTAACAAATGAGTGTCAATTTAAAATTTATCACCTCATTGAAGGTTAATTTTGTCTGTTAGGGTGTTTCATGTTGGTATTTCTTTGCTCAATGTTGGTATTTCTGTATTGTATTTTGCTTTGTATCGACAATTACTTTGCAGGCCCTATTCCGAAATGTCCTAAAAATGTTAGAAAATTGTTTTAATTTTATGTTTAAGAGTATAAGGTTTTTACACTGACATGCTAAATTTACACAGATTTTTATTCGCTTTATTTTTAAAATATTGATTAAAATGTAAAATAAAATAGTTTTAGTTTAAATTTTATCACAAAAGATAAAAAAAAGTCTTGATATATTAATGGAAATTTTTCACATTTTAATTTAAGTTTTAAGGTTTTAAATATGTTTCAATAGATTTTTTTAATTAATTTTTTTTTTTTTTACTAGATTGTTAGGGAATTATTTTTATGCACTTTTTTAGTGCGAAATGAATGCACGGCAAAAGAACATTTGTCAACGCTGGGCAGATTCCAGGCCCGTGAGTGCTAAAAAGATATAAAATATATGCTCAATATCATAAGCCTAAAAATAAATTTAAAAAAGAAGCATCTGGCAGTAAATATGTCATTAAAATGAATTTTTAAAACTTCATAATTTTTTTCAGTCTCATTTTCGAACTTTTTTAAGTTTTTCTTTCTTTACAGATAATTTGAAACATTTCAAATATTTTGATGAAAATTGGCTAATGTCACTTTTTTTTATAATATCCTCCATAAACAATTATTTTTTATTTCATATCTAGCATCTTTAAAAGCATTATTTTCCCACTTAAAATTAATAAATACATTATTTTAGAACAATCTAGTAAAAAAAATAAAAATAAAAAAATATGTTTTTATAAAAACTGAACCGTTTTAATTTTAGTGGAGGAAATTTAAATTTTTAAACTCCACGTAATATAATAACTTTCAAAAATATTTTTATTTTATTTGACATTCTTATCTTTTCTACGGGCAATCTACACTTGGAAAAAAAAAATTTAAATTGCTAAATCAGCGAAACACATGTCACTAGGCATGCTTTTAATTAAAATTGGTATAGCCAATGTTTTAAGAAAAAAAAATTAAGAAAAAATTCTTTTTAAAACTCATTTAACTTTAAATAAATATAACTATTTTAAGAAATTTCCTTTTTAATCTTACTTGAGGTTGTGCTTTTTTTTATTCTAGAAAATCTTATCGCTGCTTAGAAGCTCTTTAAAATATTCCGTCCACCTCGATTTCTTTTCTTCTAACGCAGCTATGTGAGGTTAACGGATTAAAAGAATACAAAATTTCTTAATAATAAATTCCCTAGGAATGCAATTATTATATATATTAAAAAAGATGTAATATATGATTCGTTTGTAATATTATATATAAAGAATCATAGTTGAAAGGTCTATAGTTCATTTTATGAGAGGGTCTAATCAAGTGGTTTTACCATTCCTTCCAGAACTGTTTGCTGGTACATGGCTGCCAAGGCTTTAACGTTTTTCAACTTTTTCACAAAAATAGATGTATGCGACCAAATTGTAACGCACTGCCCACCAAACCATCACCGAAGTCTGATGATGACCTCTTTGCATGCGTGGTCGTGTTATGCTGCTTCTTTAGATAACGTAATTTGAACCCCATCGCTTTGTTTATTAAAACATTTTTTCACGGTAGAGATTTTTTATTCTGTAAAAAGAATTTTTTATGGCGATCAAAAGTGTACTCGGCCAACAGGCGTTTAGACTTATCTCTCCTGCCTTTCTTTAGGACATCCGTGAGAAAATGTCTGGTGCATCCTTTGTAAGCACTTAATCTTAATCTGATGATGTGCTACATTGAATTCTTAGATATCTGCATTTCACGTAGCATCATGTTTTGTTATGAAGGTGGTTTTGCTCACTTCGTGTCTTTACCATTTTAACAGCCTGCGGAGCGTGCGGTGCGATGCGGTGTGATGCGGTGCAGTGCCTACCAGATATATGCGATCTTTCAGATCCCATGTGTCCTCGTATACCTTTATAGCAAGATACACAAAATGCGGAAAACAACTAGGGTTTAGAGTCTTGACAATAATGTTCATTTCTATATCACACATATGTAATGCTATAACAGCATCACGGTTTTTTTTATGCGACTCACACTACATATTTAATTAAATGTAAACGATCAAAGAGCGCAGTGTTTAAGCTTAAAGGGTGCAGGTTACATATTGACACCATAAGTTATTGCCATGGATATACTAATTTCTTATCAGACTATAGCAACTTCAATTTTGCAGCAGTATTTTTGGGAGTACTTTATATATATACGTGGTGCAAGTACCAGCATCTAGCTGTACAATATACAGGAGCACAGTTTATTTTATTAAGTAAGTTAAATCATATTGTAAATCAAAAATAAAAACTTCAACGAAAAAAAGTTAAAAACATATTTTATTTATTTTATTAGACATTAGCTGGTATTAAAATCAAATAGTTGTAAATTATGATGAAGAAATAAAATGTGATCAGCAAATGTTGGAGAATAACGATTGCTTTTCTAATGTTCTATTTTGTTCTTTAGTTTACTTGATTGCTGGGTGGTTTGGTTTAAATCTAAAAAAAATTTTTTTTGTTTAAATCAACTAAAAAATAGAGTTGAGCGAAAAATGGACGAGACGTTTTGAAATACGAGTAGCAGGAACTCTCTTCAAAGAAGGAGGCATACGACTAGAAAATTCAAAAAAAACAATGTCAGTTGCATACATAGGTGGGCACGATAACAAAAAAAATTATCACGATAGCCAATAAATCGATAACGTAAACCTCATCATCGATAACTGATATTTGATAACTATCGATAAATTTATCTCAGATAAGGCGATAACCTATAAATCGATAAATCCTAGATTCCGAACTTGCGATAATGATATTGATATTTTAAATAAAAAATCGAGAAATCCTAATTTTTATTTTTTATTGCAAATAAAATTTTTGGTTAACCTTTCATTTATGGATAAT
>JABUQX010003019.1:12500-15000 GCA_015478945.1 Trachelipus rathkii
AAGTCATCTTTGTCTTTACAAAAATATGCTTCTTCAATGACCTACCTGAGGGGAGCAGATGTTTTTTCCCGGATATTCCCGGTAACAGTAGATCCCTTCGATTTACCTGTTTCAGCTCGTTTTCAATCATCAGATGAAGAAACTATTATTTTTCAGCCTCATCTTCATTCGTACCCTCTACAAGATAATTTTCAAATATGGTGTGATACCTCTTCAGCTCTTCCGCGATCATTTTTGCTAAAACCTTGTCGTGAACAAATCTTTAACTATCATCAGATGTTTCATCATGGAAGTAAGGCTTCTTTTCGTCTTATCAAGACTAGATATTTCTGGCCTAACATGGATCGTGACATTAGAATTTTGTTCGCTCTTGTCAACAGTGCCAACTTTCAAAAATTCAACGCCATACCAAACCATTATTGCTCCCCATGATAATCCCGTAACAGCGTTTTGAAACAGTACATATTAACATCGTGGGACCATTATCTCTATCCTCCTTTACTGATATTGTGGCTCCAGTCTTTAGATATCTTCTTACCTGCATCGAAAAAAACACTAAGTGGACAGAAACAATTTCTCTAGTGCATGCGACTTCAAAATTTCTCGCATTCGCCTTCATGCAATGGATATTAACATTAATGCCCAGCGTATGTTTAATCATACGCATTATACAACTTTACTAAAAAAATAATTTAAAATATTTCACTTTATGTTTCAATGCAATTTATGCAATTTTTTTTAGAGAAAAATAATGTTTATAATGATACAAATTATTTTTTTTTCATCCTTACCCCATTTCAAAAAGGAATAAAAGCTTTTTATCTAGTAACAAATTTTTAGGGTGCAGGAGAAGTGACTATGGTGGGGTTTAACTTATTTATTTAAAAAAAAATAATGTCCTAAGTTAATGCATGTTTTATATCAATTTGGAATGATTAATCTTTGATATGAAATTGATTATATTAAATAACATAAAGATTCAAACAACTTATATTGCATTTACTCGCGTATGATATATCATACTCTGGGAAGTAAGACATACAATTATATATTTATATAGGCTTTTCTCTCAATTTTTTCATTCTATTTTTTCTTTCTTTCTCTCCTTTATATATATAATACGGTATATATATATATAATATATATATATATATATATACTATATATATATATATATATTATAATATATATATATAGTATATATAATATATTATATATATATATATTATATATATATATATATATTATATATTTATAGTTAACTGTTATATATAATTATTTTATATATTTCCAGTATATGATAATTCAGAGTAAAGTTCAATATTGGGAGATGCTGAAGAAATATTGAACATCCTTGAAAGTTATGAGCATTCAGAAAGTGTGGCTTCTGAAATAGATGAAGCAGAAGAGATTGAAGTCGTCCTTTTTCCACCCAACGATGGCCAAGACTCTGATAAAGATGATGCCAATAGTGATAACGAATCATTACATATTATCAGAGATATTGGCAAAGGTGTACTGTCCCAACGAGCTGAGCTTCGAGCAATCCGTAAAGATACGAAGAGAGATATTGATGTGGATGTCGATGTAGTTCCAGAAGATCTTCCTAGTACTTCGAAAAAACAGTGTGTTTCAACTGGTATAAAAAGACAAAAAAAGTCCCGTAACTGGGTTTCTAGAAAGTTGAAGACATCGTCTCAAATATATAAGTTGTGTGAAACAAAGAAAGAGCCAGCAATTATAAAAGATATCAAGGTAAGCAATGGTAAGCCCATTGACATTTTTAAATTATGCTTTACTGAGGAAATTATGATTCATATATGTAAAGAGACTGTCAAATATGCATCTCAGAAGGGTGAGCCGCAGTTCACTCTGTCTATAGAAGAGCTATACCAGTATTTTGGAATCCTTCTATTGTCAGGGTATATTAAAATGTCAGCAAGAAGAATGTATTGGGAGACTCGTCCTGATTCAAATAATCTTTTAGTTAGTAACTGTATGAGTAGGAGTAGATTTGAAAAGATTCATAAATATTTACATTTCAATGATAACATGAAAACTGTACTGATTCAAAAGACAAAGGAATATTTACAATAGGAAGTTGCAAGAGATGGAAGAGAGGTAAACGCAAGCAATTAGTAGTGGTTCCTCTACCTAATGTTGTCAAAATATAGAACAAACACATGGGAGGAGTTGATCTCTTGTATAAAATGAGGGCTCATTACAGAATACGAATTAGATCAAAAAAGTGGAATTGGCCCATATTTCGATTTTGACTAAATGGAAGCATAATAAATTTCTGGATGTTTATCGCTATGTTTATGAGGGGATTCCTCTCTTAGAATTCACAAGACAAATTTTAATCGCCTTGCTCTCTGCACCTAATATACAGATACCACAGAGTGTTAAGCCTAAAACAATAAAACAAGTTAATGATGTAACGCGATTTGATGGCAAAGATCATATGGTCCATATAAATGACACATAAAGGCGGAACAAT
>JABUQX010003019.1:25000-27500 GCA_015478945.1 Trachelipus rathkii
GCATTAGGATGTTATGTGTTGTGAAGAAAAGAGTAAATGAGAGAATTCATTAAATTACATTGAGGTGTTTTGATCATGTGGAAAGGATGAATGATAGTCGGTTGGTAAAAGCGGATGTATAGTTGGGTGAGTAAGGCTTTGGGATCGACGCAGCCTGGGGACCGAAGAAAAGTGAATAGAGTCAGTACAAGGATGCCTGGTGGAAGGAATGTGAGTTTTGGCAGAGGCGAGAAGAAAGGTGCATATAGGAGTGAATGGCGAGGTTTCATGAGGGGTATGATTGTGGCCCTCCTGGGCCAATGGATGAATCCTACTTGAGAGATGCCAAAGTGAAGATTCGCTGCAATCTCGTGAAGCCTGGGTGGATTTTTCTGCAACTTGTGACGGGTTTCTCTTGGGGTTAAAAGGGGAGGTAAGTTGGGCTTTCTTTTCGACTTGCACTTATTATTCTTCTACTTTTCTGCTTCCAGTGCATGTGACGCACCTTACCCGCAATCTTTGGGAGGTAAAGGTTGTAAGGATGCATACATTATATATATATATATATATATATATATAATATATATATATATTATATATATATATATATATATATATATATATATATATATATATATATATTACATATATATATATATATTAATATATACTATATATATAGATTTTAGGCAACTTTTTTCCACGTTTTTAGAGACATGCAAACTGCAATGTCAAATAACATAATATAATATTCATAGCTATTACAAGAAAATGATTTTCTAAACTCCGTAGCTTAATTCTTAACCTGTCTTCATGTCACTGATCCAAACGAAGAAATATTTCTTGTATGTTGATCAAGTATAAATGAAATCATTTGTTGTATCCGAATTTCACGCTTTTAGGAAACAAAAAAATAAACTTAAAATATGAATTGCACAAATCACATTTTATTTCTTTAATGAAATTTGGTATTTCGAAATCCGATCAAATTCTTCTTTCAGAATTGTATTCTGCTTGCCAGTTGTAATCCTCAACAAAAGCCGTATTATTTTGATTATTTCTCTTGCCTCTTTTCTTCTTTATCCTCTTTAACTAACAATTTTACAATCTCTTTCATGATGCATCTTAAATTTCTTCTTGGTTGTTTCTCTCGATAATTTCAATGAATTATATACTTTTAGGTTGTTACTCTTTATGACGTGTTCATAAATCAGAATTTGACTTTGTTTAATTTTTATTTTTACTTTTTCATTGAAGTTTACATTCTTTCGAGCAATCTCCTTTTTGCTGCTCTTTCATTCTACAAATATTTCAGCAGACTTTTTTCAAGATTATATTAGAACAAAGAGGGTAAGGATCTTTTAATATGCCCTGTTTAAAATTCATGTCCCACATTCACAATGTAATAATGATCGATCAAAGCATTTATGAATTGTTCCTAAACATTACTGATTCTGATTTAATAAATACTTAATTTTAGTATGTGAATACTTGGCTTTATCTACTCTTTTTATAATTTTCTCTTCACATCTTCCATTCCAATTAGCTAAACTTCAAGGGAGTTAAAGTTGTTCACCTTCTTCACTAAATCTCTTGCCCAGGACCTTCAGGCTCCTATTGAAATAAACATTAGATTTTTTTTTAGTATATTATTTTCAACTTTTCGTTTCTCTTACTTTAGCAAGCATATGCAGGAAATTCTGAAGTTTCCTTCCAGTTTTGGCCACTAGCAGACACAATCATCGGAACACCTAGTATGACTAATATTTCTCCCATTTTCCTCATTGTTTAATTACCCTCATATTATTTCAGGATAGAATTGGGAATTGAAATTTGATGACATCACACAACCTAGTTGGTAACTTCTTTTACTACACTAGATTTCTGATTCATCATTTTCTATTTTAAAGAAAGTCTATTGCCTCCATTAAATGTTTTAACTATTTCTCAAATCCATCTCATCTATTTTCAGTGTCACTAATTTTTTTGTATAATTTACTCATCATTCTTGTTACTGTTGTTCGTGGATTCATAACTTCATAATATGCTTATACAATCTAAGTTTTCTGTATTTCTTATTTCTGTATGAAATGATTACACTGATTGCAAATTTGTTCTGTTATTAACCTAGATTCATAAGTTTCACTTGTAAGATACATTAAACATTCTCTACAGAAATTCTCTCAAAACCTTTATCAATTCCTATTACAATTTCATCCTCACCTGCTGTTTTTCCTGCACTCACATTAATAATGTCAACTTAAACTACTTTTACCTTTATTGGTTATTTTCTATTTTATAGTGAACTTTAATTGTCCTAGGTTTATCATCACAAATATCTCTACAATGTACTCATTTCAAATCGCTTTACATACCTTCCTTATCCATTCACCATATTTCAATACTTCTTCTTCTGTTGTTCTCCTTGTTTGTTAATTCTAATAGTATGAGAAAATAAGAAAACGATACCCGCAAAAACTACCTATAGGATCCCATTCATTCTATCTTAATTAATAGAATG
>JABUQX010003020.1:0-15000 GCA_015478945.1 Trachelipus rathkii
TATATGAATATATAATTATTAGTATATAATATATTAATTATTATATATAATATAAATATATATAATGATTATCCATCATTTAACTTTTTTCATTTACTACGAGTCTTTAGTTCTCCTTGCGATGATAGCACAGGAAAAAACACAAACAACCCGAATGGCGTATATATAACGCAGTAAAGAGATATAGAATAGACATTGTCAGATCGAAAATTTCATGAAGATATCCTTGTTTATCAGATAAATGTTGACGATTATTTAATATTGTAGTACAACTTAAGGACATAAGATATACACTATTCCTATTCGTTTTAAAGCATATCTAATCTTTCCCCAAACACGCAGTATACATCTTTGGAAGTTAGAGCAGAGCTCACTTCAACAGAAGAGGATGGCCTAGTGCGAGAGATATTATGCTAAGGATTTCTTTAATTCTTATACACCTTGAATGCTTAAAGGAGGTTAGCGTATTATCCAATTTATACATAAAAAATGTTTATTATAGTCTTTTAAAACCATGGATGGTTCGAATTTTAAATATATTGTTCCAGAGGAAAATATATAGATTGTCTATGAACCTAAGAGAAAGTTTGAAGTGTAATATTTTTTTCCTATTATTTTTATTTATTTATTATTATTTTATTATTATTTTTTATTAATTATTATTTATTATTATTATATTATTGTTATTATTTATATATTATCATATTATTATTATTATCTTATAGGGTTGTAGATTTTATTTTTAATTATTATCTTAAATATAATAATCGTTTCTTCGAATTTTATTATGATATTGGTGTTATTTGTAAAGTTTATTATTTTATAAGTTTTGTTATATTAATTAGAGTTGTATAATCTTCTATTGTGGTAATGTTATTTAAGACACCTAATCCATTACTCAGACTCTTTAATATATATTATATAATTTATACTATATTATATAAACTAATATATATATATAGTAATATATAATATAGTATATATATTAATATATATATATTATATACTTAATTATAATATATATATTATTAATATAATAATATTAATATTTGAAGATTAATTTTGATTTTTTCTTGTAAAAACTTATTTTTTAGGTTCTGATTTGGGATATAATAAACGTTAGTAAGAAATACTATTGCAAACCTTCCATATATATTATAATCCTATATATATATAATATATATATAATATATATATCTATGTATAATATGAAATATATATATATATACTATATAATAGATATATGTATTATTATATTAATATATATATTTATATATATAGTTATTATATATATATTATATATATATTAGTGTTGTAATAATATATTATAATATATAAGAGTATATAATTTTATATATTATAATTTATATACATATATATATATATATATTATATAATATATATATATATATATATATATTAATATATACTATATATCTTATATATATTATTATATGATATATAATTATATATAGTATATAATATAGAATATAGTATATATATTATTATATAATATATATATATATATATAATATTACATATGTAACTTATCTAGCAGATATTCCTTAATCAATTTCTTGATATATATGATATTAAAAAATATAATAGTATAATATTATATAAATTTATATATTATATAATATATATATATAGTTACTATTATATATATTAGTATATATATATATATATATATTATATAGTATATAATATATATATATAACTAGTATAATATATATATGGTGATATATTGGTTTGAAGCCACACTTCATCGAGTCCTATGTCTTCCAAAAGCTTCAATAAACATACAGGACAGAATAGGGAATACATTGTGGAATGCTGGTCCAATTTTTGTTGCGGAAAATGTAAAAAAAAAAAAAAAAAACAAATAAAAAATTAAAAAAATATATCTTCGTCAAATTCCCAATTTCCTCCATTGTCAGAAATACTTGTCTTGGAATCCGGGTAAATTTTTACATAGGAAAATGTAGAAAAAATAAAAAATAAAAAAAAATATGTTAATGAAGTATAGTAATGATGATTAGAGAGCCCTAATTTAGAGACTTTTATTGGGAATTACTGCGTTAAAGATATAATAAGACGTTTCCTATAAATTTTGCTTTTTTTTTTTTACAAAGAAGACCCCAAGGGTATACCGAAAGATGGCAGAGTCGGGATCTCTGGCCTCCGGGGAACAACGGGTAGGAACTAAACCCTCCCCCTCGCGGGGAGGGTTCACCGGACCCACGATGCATTGGGAAGCCGGAAGTCGCGGCGAATCTCCGGCCTCACTCAAGGGGTATGGAAAAACGTTTCCCTGTGGTTCCGTCTGGATGATGCCCTGACATTGCCGTGTAAACTTGTACAAATATATAAAGTAATATATATGTCCTGCTCCTAAGAAAAAATAGCATATTTATTTTGATTTACATTACATTATTATTTATTTTTTAACATTTCATACCACTATTTTACAAGGGATATCCAGAAATTTATCATTTTCAGCTGTAGCTATTGGTATTTCTTTTGAGAGTATGATCTTTTTTTTGTTTTTTTTTTTTTTTTTTCTTTTTTTTTTTTTTTTACAGTTTCGTCGGTAAAATTTGGCCCGGATTCCAGCAATGTATTCCTTTTCCCTGTAGCTATTGTGTTTTTGAGATAGTGATTGGATGATAGTCTGTGGGCTTTAAACAATACATCACCCTATATATAATATTATATATATAGTATATATAATATATATATAATATAATAATTATATATTCCTATATATATATACTATATATAATATAGATATATATATGATATAGTACTGTATATATATATATTTTATATTAAGTTTTTATTATTATATGGAGAAAGTCTAGTTATGGACCTTTTGAACGGTAACTCGTTAGCCAAAAAAAATAGTAATGGGTACTATTTAAAATAAATAGACTTTCCATTATAGGGATTTGATGATTAAAATATATATAAGGACTGTTAGTTTTACGATCCGTCAGTTTTTTTTTTATTTATTTTTTAAACTAAAGGAAACAAGGGTAAACCGCAAAGATGGCAGGAGTCGGGGTCTTCGGCCTTCCCGGGGAACGACGGGTAGGACTATTTCCCCCCCCTGCGGGGGGAGGGTCTCCGAACCCCCGCTCTTTGGTATTTGGGTGTAGCGTGGGTTCCTCCGCCCTCCCCTATGGGGTATGGAAATCGTCCCCCTTTTGTTCCCCGTCGGCTCGAGCCCTCATTTTGCGTGTAATCTAACAATAATTATATATTATATTATAATATATATTATATATTACTATATATAATAATAATATAATAGTATATAGTATTATAATGATAATTATATATCGTATATATATATAATATATTTAAGAAAAAAACTCAAGTACTCAAGATGAATGCTAAAAACTCAAGAGCTTATAAACAAAAGTATAAAAATGTACTATAATTTTTTTTGAATTATAATTCAAAATATTTTATTATGATTCTTATTATTTTTATATGTGTTTTTTTTATAATATTGAATTAAAATTTACTTTAGATCAAAAGTCAATAGGTAGACTTTGTCATATAATAGTATATTATAATAATAATTATATATATATATATATATACTATAATTAAATATTATTATAATATATATATAATATATATAATCTAATATATAATATTTAGGGCCCAGTGTTTCTAAAGTGGGCGATACCGCCTGTGGGCACTAGAGGCCCTATGAGGGGCGGTAAGGGGACTACGAAAAAGGGGGGTGTTCTGAAGTTATTTAGTATTTATTTTTAGTAAGATAAGCCCTGTTTGAATTGTATAAATTTTTAGTTTTATACTAATAATATATAATAATAATATATTTATATATATATATTAATATTTAATATATATATATATATATTATTATATGACTTTATATTATATATTATCAATATTATATATAAGTATATTATATATATATATATATATATTATATATATATCAGGGATGTATGTCCGTCATATGTATCTTAAAAAAGACTATTAAGCTACAGTAAACGGATATACGTTGCTGAATTCTGGTCGAATTGCGTCCTGGATGAATTAAAAAAAAAAAAATAATAAATAAAATTATATTTCTCAAAAATAACATAGCTACAGCAGAAAGGAACACATTTTGGATCCTGGTAAAATTCAATAGAAAAATGTAAAAAAAAAAAAAAAAAAGAAATTATTGTATAATTATATGTCATACTGATTGAGATAAGCTAAACTTTTGAGACCTTTTTAATTGGTCTGATCGTTAAATATAATAGACTTTCTATTAAATTTTGCTTTTTTTTTTACATATTATACCCAAGGGTATAACGCACCGATGGCAGGAGTCGGGTTTCGGCCTTCCGGGGACTAGGGGTAGAATAATTCCCCCCTCGGGAAGGGTCTACGGAACCCCGCTATTTGGTATTTGGGTTGTGGGGGGTTCTCCGCCTCCACTAGGGGATGGAAAACGTCCTATTCCCGTCGGGCTCGAAGCCGCCGATAGTGTGCCGTATAAAGCAATAATTTAATAGAAAGTCTATTTATTTTATCGAGAAACTAAAGGTTCTGATAGGCCTGTTAAATCATTACCCTTTTGAAGGGTAAACAGTAGATATTTTTTTATTATTATTATTTTTACATTTTCTTATGTGAATTTTACGGATTCCAAAATGGTATTCCTTTTCAGTGTAGCTATTGTGAATTTTGAGATAATATATTTTTTTTTTTTTTACAATTTCCAGGAGCATTGGACGAGCATCCAGCAATGTATTCCCCGTTTTACTGTAGCGATTAATAGTTTTTAGATACATATATTTAAAATGGAAATGCTGCCTATATTAAATATATATATATATATATATATATATATATAATATATACTATGTATATATAATATATTATATATATATATTATATAATATATATATATATATTATATATAGTATATACTTTATTATTATATATATTGGTCAAACCTCTAGAAGAGACACAATCATATCTAAAAAGAATCTAAAAGCTACCGGAACAGGAATATTGATAGAATAGCTGCCAATTTTAGTGCGGAAGAAGTGTAAAAAAAAAAAAAAATAGAAAATAAAAAAAAATTATGTTCAAATACTAATAGATAGCGAAATGGATAAAATTTTTGATAGGGAATGTAAAAGAAATAAAAAAATAAAAAAATTATTGTTAATATTATGTAATATATTAGAGAGCCATTTGAGACTTTATTGGTTATCGTTAAAATAAATAGATACTTTCTATTAAGATTTGCTTTTTTTTTTACATAAAATGGACCCAAGACGGTATACACTGACACGATTGACGGAGTCGGAGGTTTCTGGCTTCCGGGAACTACGGGTAGACTAATTTCCCTCCGGGGGGTCTCCGGACCACGCCTTTTGGTACATTTGGAGTGGTCGCGGGGTTATCCGCCCCTCCCTACGGGGGTTGGAACCGTGCCACCTGTGTTCCCCGTGTCGAGCCCTAAAATTGCCGTGTAATACTTTACAGAAAATATAATATATATATATAATATTAATTATTAATATATATATATATATATCTATATATATATTATATATATATATTATATTGTATATTATATATATCTATATATATATATATTAATATGTCCCACACCCCCCCCCAAAAATAATAGCCAATTTTATGTTTATATTTTTGTTTTTGTTTTTTTTTTTTTACTTTTTTTTTTTTTTTTTACAGTCCTCGGTTAAATTTTGCAGGATTCAGCAATGCATCTTTTCTCTATGTTTAGTTTTTTGAGATATGGATTGTGGTCCTTCTAGAGGCTAGCATCCAGCATATATATACTATATATTATATCATATTATAACTTATTCATATATATATAATATAATATATATTTATATATAATATAGTAAATAATCTATATATATAATAAATATATAATATTATATACTATATATATTCAATATATTGTGGTTTTTAAGTTTGGTAAAGTAAAAAAATTGGGGGGCGTGAAAATAGATTGATTTTCAAAAGTGGGCGGTAGACAAATAGGGTTTGAGAGTCTAATGAATTTTTAGGGCCCTTTATACTGTTACTTTATAAAAAATTATATTACAAGCATTTTTATTCTAATAAAAACTTAATAATTTTCTTACATTTAAACTTTAATTTATTTTCAAAGCTTTTATAAATAGATAAATGTAACTTTTTACAAATGTATAACTGCAGACGACGTTTTGATATACCTTCAGGTGATGATCTATGAGAGCAAGACAGAAGAATCAAAAAATTAGACTGACTATGTATTTTGGAGTTGGTTGGTTTCTGTTATTCTTTTTTTTTTGTAGAAATGTTTGTCTTTCATTAAAAGATTTGTATCGGGTCCATTTTCGCTTCGCCCTGTTTGTTTCGTATAAGATTATGTCAATTCTAATGCAGGAATGATTCATAGCTTTCAGTTAAACCTATATCTGAAGGGTGAAGATTTGATTTTAGTTTATATGGCTGGATATGGTATGTTGGTGTGTATGAGAGAAAGAGCAGAGAGTTTAAGTTTGCGACCCCAAGCTCATGTATTATCGCTGTTTATTCAGTCTGTACTCGTTTGTTTCGGCGAATTATACGCCAGGGATTGCAAGTTCTGCATGGTATGCGTGTATACCGCATTCAATGAGGTCGGGTTTATTTTTGGGGAGGAAAATTTTTTTTGAGGGGGAGGGGGGTTAATTAAGAGTGATATTTTTTATTTTTTATTTTAGCAGATTATCCAACACTCACGGGCAGAGCTCTATTTCAAGGATGGGGTGTTGCACGCTCACAAGCAACAACTAAAGGCAATTGACTGCAGATGAGGCAATCCGAGGCTTTGAGTGGAGGGAGAGATATGATTCAGGCAGGAAACACAGAATGGAAGAGCTTCAACAGACAGATGTGGAAGGAAAGAGGAGCACGATGCGAACTAGCCTGGAAGTTACTAATCAACACAAAACTCCATGCGCAGACACAGCACACCTTAGTGTCACGAGGGGAGGTAAAGGTGGAGGTAAGTCGAGATGATAAGCTCCTAGAGATTGCGCATCGGTAACCTATAAAGATAAAGCACCTAACATGCGCATCGCACAGATAGAGGGTCAAGTGAACGGTAAGTAAAGAACAGTTTATAAAGCCTTTTAGGCTTTGACTCGACCACTCTAAATGACCAGGTGGAAACAGAAGCCCCAGATAGAAAGAGCAGTATCATAAAGGGCGGATGAGCCTTGTTTAGCTGGAGGCAACTGGGGAAAGAAAAAGAGTCTGGCAGTCTAGAACAGAACATCCCGTTTCTTTGACGCGCCTAGAACCGTTTTGGATGTGGAGGATTTCCAGAATTTTTTTTTTTTTGTTAAGCCCAAGGGATGTTATATTTCGAAGAGCGAGAAGAAGAGAGAACCAGTCGAAAGAGGATAGGAAAGATTGAAAGGTGTCTTGGAGGCAGGGAGATTTGTAGAATGTTGATTTTTTAGAATTGATTTCACAAGGTTCGCACGTACTACACGAATTCTAAATCAGATCAGGAGAATACGCATGGCGATTAAGAGTCCGACAGGCAGATTCTAGAAGTAAAAAAAGAGGGGAGGCAGATTGAAATGGAGTTGAGATGAAGGGTGAGTCAATGGATATTGAGTTGTAAAGAGTTAGATGTGCAGGTGAGACTCATTAATAAAAGCCGAAGGATTAAGTAGGCAGATATGACAGAACCTGAGGACACTAATTGAAAGAGAAAGGCAGAAGAGAGTAGCCCCATCAACACAGCGATATTGAAGCGATATTATAGAAAACTTGAGAGACTTAGTAAGCCAGAGAGAAAGGAGGGAACCAAAGGTGGGGATGCTTCGGAGAGCAGTGAGCGTGCCATTACCCTCAAAAGCTTTTGGATATGTAGGCGACCAGCAAGGATTATTTCATATGAATCGGCGCGTTCCTAAACAGTAAGAAGGAAGTTAAACGCCAGTAGACTTGAGCGCCGAAAAGCGTACTGGCGATCGGAAAAGGGTGATCAGTGAGATCAGATGATCCAAGAAATGAGAGTTGAGAAGAGTTCAAAGAATTTAGAAAGAATACAAGTAAGAGCTATAGGGCGACATTAGAAGGATCAGACGGCTTCCTTTTTTTTCGGAATATGTTGGACATGTCCATGCTTCAAACACTGAGGGAAGGTGTTAGTATTGAGACATAGATTGAATAGTAGTTGAACGAGGGGCGGGAATAGGCAACAGAATTATCATGTGGCTCCAAAACTCGGGGAAGGGTCGCCATCCGGGCACGCCGCATTCGCTAACGTTCGTAATTTCAGGAGCCCATGCACCCAGATCAATGTATCAAGGCAAGGGCAGTACAACCTGAGAGGGAGGAGGAGATTGAGGATGCCAGATCGTCCAGGGTAGAATTAGGAAAATAGGAGCCGAAGAGATTGGCCTTTTCGATTGGAGATTAGCAACAGAACATCAGATCGAATACGAAGGAGGAAGAAAGATTACAGAAGTTGTTAGAGGATGTTTTTGGCAAGAAGCCAGAAAGTGTAAGATAGGAAGAACATAAAGGAGGTTAGCGCATTTCGTTTGATGAAAGCCCGCAGCGTTGCTCGTCGAAGAGTACCTGCAACGATTTCTAGCTGAAGAAAATTAG
The DNA here is from genome assembly GCA_015478945.1 of Trachelipus rathkii. NCBI lineage: Eukaryota > Metazoa > Arthropoda > Malacostraca > Isopoda > Trachelipodidae > Trachelipus > Trachelipus rathkii. The sequence goes on from JABUQX010003020.1 coordinate 8,673, forward strand.
CAAGAGTGATAGGAGAAGAAAAATTTTTCATTTCCCGATACGCACTGTCTTAGCCTGAATGGCCAGAGAAAGCAACGAATGAACCATGGATTATGACGGAGAGAAGATTAGTCGAAGAGGAATGGAACTGCTCATCCATGAACGATTACAGCTCACCTAAGTCAGCAGAAGTGACGTCTAAGAGAGACAAGCCGATACATTCATATTATAGTTAGACGTGAAAGCAACGAAGCCCGATCGGCCGAATCAAAGTGCAGAGAAAAAGCGTAGGGCAGGATGGAGCTGTAGAAGGTAAAAGTATTAAATTGGATATAGGTGTGGTCAGATTTACTCAATAGACGAAGGTGTGTATTTATAGAGAGAAGGATGAGTGGTCGAACATAGTCAAGTGTGATTCAAGAAATTGGTTGGACGGATTAGGAATGTGTGTTGGGTTTTTTTAATTAGTTGCTCCAGAATGTTGAGAATGCTAATTATTCGGCCTCCTTCCCACGTAAAGATAGTGAGAAGGACGCCCAACCACTCAGTGTGGTGTATGGTGAAATCACCTAAATAGAGGACATCAGTATTTGTATGTGAAGATATAACAGTTCGTGAGAAGTAGCTAGATATTCAAAAAAGGCGTGAAAATCTGTTCTGTTTAGGAGAACAGTAGGAGAATAAGCACAAGATTATTGTAAGTAGAAAGGAGAGAAGATTTTAAGTCCACAAGACATGAGTTCGGAGATTGAAGATTCTCGGACGTGTTACAGGAGTGTTTGGAAGTGAAATGGATTTTTTTTGGGGAAGGAGAAGCTTTTATCTGGCCGTGGTGAAAACAGGGAATTGGGGACAGGAAAAATAACGCATAAGTCATGCAGCAGGAGCGGAAAAGGAAATAGTATCAGTTAATTCTGAAAAAGACGGATTTATATTAAACAAGTGCAATGACTATTTAAAAGATCAAAACACTTATACCACTTACTAAAAATCTTTAAAAATCTCAATTAACATTTAATAATTTTAAACTATTCTGACACCAGCATCTGATTTATACAATTCCGCTAAATTTTACCACACCCATCCAAAATGCTTCCTTTCAAGTTCTATGGAGTCCTTCAAAAATTCATACTAGAACACCCCCTTCGCGCACAATTCAACATAAACAGTCCAAACTTACGACTCTCCAATGGATCGCATAACCAACTAAAAACACTATAGGCAGCACAGACTCTCCTTCCGACATAAGAAATCAGAGATTTATCTATAAAATTATTCATATTCCCTCTAATAGATTAGTCAGTTTTTGATGTCACTCCTATTCACCTCTGTCCGTCCCAGACCATATCGTCTACTGGATAGTTACATGCGAAAAAGTCAAAATTATGTTACTTGGACTATCTGCTTTCGACATTTCTAAAAACAATTAATACTCTTCTCTAAGGAACACTGCAGACGTTTTTTTTCACTTCACATCAAGTATTTCAACAAGAAATCGGACTTATACATGGTCCCCTTTCCGCATAATCAGTAACTATTCAATTGGAGCTATGGAAGTATTATTACATCCTCCTACCCGACCTCCTTCCCATACAATTTGCAGAAATAGGCCTGACGATTAATTTTGCAGCATCGCCTAACACACATACCAAACCTCTTGAATTCTAGAGATACATAAACAGTGAAATTAATAGTAATAATAAATTCACCATTGAAGCCAGTCTTCAAAACATAACACCACTCCCTTTCCTAACACACTAAATAACATGAACACATCTACTTACTTATTTCTATTTAAGAAACGCACTTCCTCGCCAACTATTACAACTCATGGTATCTCACATCCTACTTCACTAAATATTAGCTACCTCGTCTCTTTATCTCCGAGTCTACGTGATATGCTCCCCCCATTCTGAAACGTAATTTCAGCTTCCTTTTCCACTTTTCAACATTACTGAGACTAACCTCGGTAAATCATAGTCTCAGATTAACGAAAGGCAAGCGCAAATTCCTACAATAAAACCTAATAAAAACCCCACTCCAGATTCATTTGTCTGGTTCCGACAATTCCCACGGCCAGATTAAAAAATCTCCTTCCAAAACATTCAATTTCATCAATATAGACGATTTCCCCTAGAAAAAGGTTTTCCTCCCAAAAAGTTAAATAGCCCACGATCATGAATGGTATTAGCCAATAACATATCTGTCCCGGCCAGGACGGCAGAAAGAACTTTGGCCCAACGTGCTGGGCGTATTTCGGCGAACAAAGATTTAAAGAGGATAAAACAGCATAAACATGATTTTGGGTCCGGCAACATAAACTCTGCTCTTACTCTCTCATGTGAGTACAATAATTAATGCAATTAAAAATTATTAATACTTCAGAATATTGTTTTTAAGAAAGCAAGATTGAATCATTTGCATTAAGAACATGTGATATAATATACAAAAACAGGGCGAAGCGAAGATGGACCCGATACAAATCAGTTTAATAAAAGACACGTTTTCCTACAAAAAATAATATAAAAGAAAACGAACTGCAATCAAATATAAATAACCTAAATTTTTTGATTTTTCTTCCTGTTCTGTCTCGGATAGAATCATCAGCCTGGAAGGCTCAACGAATAGAGGGAAAGCTCGTAGTAACACCACGACAATTTTTCTTATCAAACCATTTTAACGATGAAAATAATAAATTAAAAAAGTTGAAAATGTTTTAAGTTTTTTAAGGAAAATTTAAAAAAAAATTTTTTAAGTGATATTTTTTTTAAAAGTAACAGTATATAGGCAAATTTATATATTAACTTTATAATCCAAATTTGATTTCTTTAATTTAAATATATAACTGAAATTTAACTATATAATATTATAGAAAGATTTACAATATTATATTTCTTATTCATATTATTATATATATTTTAGTAATATATTATATATATAATAGTTATTATAATATAATATATTATATTATATTAGATATATATAAATATAAATTATTTGAATAAAGAAAAGGAATAATTTAATAGGATAGTACCTAGGCACATAGAAAGATATTTAATATAACTCACAAATACATTGTAAATTCAGTTATAACACAGAATACATGAAAGCTTTCGCCTGAGACAACCAGTGGCCTCTGTCAGTGGAATGACAAGTAAAAGTATAAAACAATAAAGTTACGAAAGGAAATTACAATGGAAATATGTTGTGTCAATTCAAGTTGGTTATACTCTCTTTATATACTTATCGCTCGTGAATTTAAGATAAGTATGGAATTTTGTTATGAGTCAGTTTTATGAGTTGTCCTGGTTTTTAATTAAATTATCAGTAAGTTATAAGTTATATAAATATATATATATATTATATATATATATATATATATATTATATATATATATATATATATATATAATATATTATATATATTAATATATACTATAGTATTATATTATATATATTATATCTATATATATAATATAGCTATTATATATATAAGATTCATTAATTTCTCTTCATGATTGATTGCTTTATAGGTTTCAATGGACAAAACGGATTTATATTGATTTATGGTTGTGCAGAGTTCGATGGGTTGTTTAAAGCTGAATTAGGAGAGTCGCGTGATAAGACATTTTCATGTTGGTATAACTCGTCTAGGTAGTTTCATATAGTCTGCTGAATGTAAACAGGAGGGGCAAATCATAGCAGGGAATTGTTTTAGTAGATGCATTGTGTTTGATAAGTATTAATTTTAGGGGGTTTAAAGACTTTTGTTCAAAGGGATTGTAATTATTTCTTTTTGTGATAAGCGAATATCTCTTACGGAAGATTTTTTTTTTAATTGATAATTTAATTTATAAGGTTTTTAATAGAAGATACAGAAAAAGAGTGTGAGCGAGCGAGGGGGGGGTCTCTCTAACAATTTTTTGTTGGCTTTGTGATATTGCTATTTAATGAAATGATTGAGGGTATTTTAGTTTGATGAAAGTAGAAATAAAGATTGGTGATTCAGTTGAGAGATTAGGAGAGCACAATTCGAAAAGGCTCTAAGATAGAGAGTGAGTAGTGAGTAGATAGTATTTGTGTTATATAGTGTGTGTGAAAACCAAAGAATATGTAAGAGGAGGAAATGGGTTTTCTGTACACAGAAAATAATAGGTAGTGGAGAGTTTCTTCCATGAAGATTAGTATCCAGAAACGGTAGAGAAGAGTATGATTAGGATCAGCTTCATATGTGAAAGAATAGAGGATAATGTTATTTAATAATGTGTAGGAAATGAATTTTATATCGATGTCATTTGGAAATGGAAACACGTGTCACATAAAGAAGCCTGTGGGCATTAGATTGGAAGGTGAAGAATATTAAGTGTATGTTGTTAATGAGTTTCCATAAATATTGCTGAAGTGGGAGATAAAGGAGTAACCCATATGAGAAGGCGTGTGTTGCTTGTAAAAAATAATTAAAAGTGAAAGATATATTCAAAGTGAGAGGAAATAAGTTTCTAAGAGGGAGAAATTGATAATTTAAAGTGTGTTATTGTTCTTGGGATATAGTTTTCCTAGCATGTTTAGAGTATGGGACGGTAGGAAGTAGAACATGGGAGTGACATCAAACTGAAGAAATGGGTGTGGTTTGTGTGTGCACTCCTTGTTATTCCGTACTGTCCATTTACTGTAATTGCTAGAAACTATATTCAGAACTAATATGCTTTAAATTATCCTTTTCCCTTCTTAAGGAACTTATATTTGGATAGTAAACGCTAGGTTAGGTTAAATTTGTTGGGTTAGTTTGTGTTCTCTAACGAACCAACTATCCTTAACTAACTGCCGGTTTGGCTGTATGGATAACGTTGCCTGTACAGTAGCCTTAATCCATAGGTCTTAATGGGCGGACAGAGCCCTCTGGGTGCGCTGGGCTTGATTAAGGGGGCAGTAAGCTCTAAGGGGCGCTGAGGGGGGGGGGTGATGAGCTAGCATAATAGAATAAAATTGTCTTCAATAGTCAAAGAGGAGACTTGCTATTTCGCTTGACTGACATTGAACATGATACATGATATAGAAAATCTCGCAAGATGTCATCAAGCAGAAGGAAGTCATTAAGTCATGATTAAGATAAATTAACAATTTTGGTTATTATTCACTTTACCTGCCTAATTTTTAAATCTTGACAGAATCTCTGAGGTTTCCGTAGTTCAAATCAATAAACATAAATTAGTAAATGTTAAGTCTATTTGACTCACAATTTAATAATTCTAAACAACTTTTCACGCTTAGGTTTCTTCACAATGAAACACTAACGTACTATGTTCACAGGTGACAATTGGTAGTTTGCATAACCCACCGAGATAGAAAGTCAATTACTAAACTATTTGAAATTTCGCTAGAATCTTGCTAGTGTACCGTATTTAGTGATTGACAAAGATGACGATACTGAAGCAACGTTGACAAGCCTCAATAATTGCAATATAAAAGAAAAGTAAGCAGTTGTGTAACTCACTGAGAAGACTAGAAATTCTGACTCGTATAATGAAGATCGTACAAATCACTAAACTACAAAATGCATAATTTGAAATGTTTGTGAGAAGGAAACGACAAAATTGAATCAAAATTGGAGACAAGATTTTGGTTGGTTAATGGCGGCGTAAATTTCTCATATCGGAGGAAAAATCTAGCGAACTAGTACTAGTACTAGTAATAAAACTATTCTTTCAGGACAATCATAAATATCTAGATATAACTAACAGGGTAATATTAAAAAATAATTTTTCCCACCCGCACTTGTGAATTGCATATTTGTAAAAAAAAAAAATAATAATAATAATAATAATAATAATAATAATAATAATAATAATAATAATAATTTATTATTATTATTATTATTATTAATTATTATTATTATTATTATTATTATTATTATTATTATTATTATTATTATTATTATTATATATTATTATAATTATTATTATTATTATTATTATTATTATTATTATTATTATTATTATTATTATTATTATTATTATTATTATTATTATTATTATTATTATTATTAATTTCTTGTAGTTTTCTGTTTAATAATTTAATAAATGATCTTGCACGTTAAGAACATAACGGATGCTAACGCAAATCTCAGTAACGTGAGGGTTAATTAATTTTATCACTGAAACCACCAAAATAAATTTTGCTTTTTTATTATTATCATTCCTTTGTTTATTTTTCAATGTTGCATGTGCTATTGTATTGATGTAATGCATTGTATTTTATTGTGTTGTAATGATCTTTTGTTGTTTCGGGCGGTTGTTAGACCGATCGTGTATAAAAAATGGATTATTAATTTCCAAAGTGGACAGGCGAAC
>JABUQX010003020.1:25000-33662 GCA_015478945.1 Trachelipus rathkii
AAACTATTCAAAGTGATTTGCTAGCCAATGAAGATATTGAAGTTCGATGTGTTGTTTTTAAAACCAAGACCAAAGTGTTGTTGCTGTATGAATGAGGGTTTTTTGTTTGGCAAATATCATCTATTGTAAAGATTTCTGACATATGATGAATCTAATTATAAAATCTTAAGAGACTTACTAACTGGCAGCACCTCGACCATTAAAGCTAACGTTTTGGTCAGCCGATATTCAAGATTTGATTAAATCCTCACAAATCCACCATCCTTTTTGGTATTTGAAAACAGACATTCTGAATCGTAGAGGTTCATGGAAGTTCTTTATTCGTAAACTATTTTTGGGAATAGTGTAAAACTATAAATGATCATTTTAATAACTCCAAGTTGTCTACTGTTCGGTTGTTATAAAATTTCAATACGATTTATCAATTACATTATATTCGCAAGTGAAATTCTTGTCAATCTACAGCCTGCCTTTGCTCTTAAAACACAAAATAAAGAGCCTATTATGTTTACAAAATAAATTTGCTTCTAGGGCATCATCGGTTTCGCTTGTCCATTTGGAAATATAAATAATCCAATTTTTTATACGATCGTGTCTACAACCGCCGAAACACAAAGATCATTACACACAATAAATCAAATGCATTACATCATACAAATAGCACATGCAACATTGAAAAATAAACAAAGGAATGATAATAATAAAAAAGCAAAATTTATTTTGGTGGTTTAGTGATAAAATTACATTAACCTAGTTACTGAGATTTGGCGTTAGGCATCCGTTATGTTCTTAACGTGCAAGATCATTTTATTAAAATTATTAAACAGAAAAAAAAAAAGAAATTAATAATAAATAAACATAATAATAATAAATAATATAAAAAATAATAATATTAATAATAATAATAATAATAATAATAATAATAATAATAATAATAATAATAATAATAATAATAATAATAATAATAATAATAATGAATAATAATATAATAATAATCATTAATAATAATAATAATAATATAAATTATTATTTTATTATTATTATTATTATTATTATTATTTATTATTTATTATTATTTTTTTTTTTTACAAATATGCAATTCACAAGTGCGGGTGGGAAAAATTATTTTTTAATATTACCCTGTTAGTTATATCTAGATATTTATGATTGTCCTGAAAGAATAGTTTTATTACTGGTATTAGTAGATAATTGCGCGAAGATCGAACGTCGGTATGAAAATTTTACGCCGCCATTTAACCGCGCGAGGACTGTTTCCATTTTGATTCAATTTTGTCTTTCCTTCTCACAAACATTTCAAATCTATGCATTTTGTAGTTTAGTGATTGTAACGATCTTCCTTATACGAAGTCAGAATTTCTAAGTCTTCTCAGTGAGTTACAACAACTGCTTACCTTTTCTTTTTTTATACTTGCCCATTATTGAGGCTTGGTTCAACGTTGCTTCGTTCGTCATTTGTCAATCACTAACTACGGTACACTAAGCAAGATTCTAGGCGAAATTTCAAATAGTTTACGTAATTGACTTTCTACACTCTCGGTGGGTTATGCAGAACTACAAAATTTGTCACCTGTGAACATAGTTACGGCTTAGTGTTTTCATTGTGAAGAAACCTAAGCGTGAAAAGTTGTTTAGAATTATTAAATTGTGAGTCAAATAGACTTAACATTTACTAATTTATGTTTATTGATTTGAACTACGGAAACCTCAAGAAGATTCTGTCAAGTTAAAAATTAAGGCAGGTAAAGTGACAATAACCCAAAATTGTTAATTATCTTATCAGAAACTTAATGACTTTCCTTTGCTTGAATGACATCTTGCGAGATTCTATATCATGTATCATGTTTCAATTGTCAGTCAAGCGAAATAGCAAGTCTCCTCTTTGACTATTGAAGACAATTTTATTCTATTATGCTAGCTCATCACCCCCCCCCCTCAGCGCCCCTTAGAGCTTACTGCCCCCTTAATCAAGCCCAGCGCACCCCAGAGGGCTCTGTCGCCCAGGTTAAGAACCTATGGATTAAGGCTACTTTACGGCAACGTTGATCCATACAGCCAACCGCAGGTTAGGTTAAGGATTGTTGGGTTCGTTAGAGGAACACAAACTAACCCAACAAATTTAACCTAACCTAGCTTTACTATCTGCAAATATTGGTAAGTTCCTTAAGAAGGGAGAAAGGATAATTTAAAGTGATATTATGTTCTTGAATATAGTTTTCTAGCAAGTTTAGAGTAAATGGGACAGGTACGGAAGTGAAAAGGGAGGTCACACACAAACACACACACCAATTTCTTAGTTTTGATGTCACCTCCCATTTCACTTCCGTACCTGTCCCATTTACTCTAAACATGCTAGAAAACTATATCCAAGAACATAACATCACTTTAAATTATCATTTCTCCCTTCTTAAGGAACTTATTTCTCTCACACTTGAATATAGTTTCTTCACTTTTAATTATTCTTTTTACAAGCAAACACACGGCCTCTCAATGGGTTCTCCTTTATCTCCCACTTTAAGCAATATTTTTATGGAACTCATTGAACACCATTACATTATATTCTTCACCCTTCTCACTCTAATGCCACATGGCTTCGTTATGTGGACGACGTGTTTTGCACATTTCCAAATGACATCGATATAAATTTCATCCTACAACATATAAAAAACTTCCTCTAACGAAAGAAGCAAATAATGGCAACAGATGTAAATTTTTTTCACCATTTATTAAGATGGAATTTGTTACTTTAAAATTAGTTATATCTAATGTTTTATTTTTTATTTGATCATGAATTTCGTTAACATAATTATATTCTTTATTATGATCACAGACTATAGGTAAATCTTTTAATATTTCAATCAAAGCTTCATATATTTTATCATCTATATTTTTTCCACTTTTAATAATATTTTCAATAATATTTTCATTAATTTTAGCAGAGTGATATTTGTTTGTAACCTTTAATAATATATTGTTTAAAATATTCTTTTCTTCATTATTTAATATACATAAACTTTCTTTAAATAACATTTTATCTTTATATATTAAAATATTTTTAACAAAAGTTCTTTAACCCCCTAAAATTAAATTACTTATCAAACACAATGCTCTAATAAATTCCTGCTATGTTGATTGCCCATCCGTTTACATCAGCGAGAAATGAACTACCTAGACGAGTTTACCAACATAAATATGATCTTATCAACGACTCTCCTAATTCAGCTTTAACAGCCCATCGAACTCTGCACAACCATAGAATCAATATAAATTCCGTTTCTCCATTGAAATATAGCAATCAAGTTGTGAAGAGGAAATTAATTGAATCTTTATATATATATAATACTGATAATTTTAATAAGAAACATATTTCAATAAATACCAAATATAATATATATTATTAAAAATATAGCAAACAAGAAGGAAAGATATAAATACAATATATATATATATATATATATATATATATATATATATATATACAATACTGATAATTTAATTAAAAACCAGGAGAAATAAAACTGGACGTCATACAAAATTCCATACTTTTAAATTCACGATGCCTTAAGGATATAAAGAAGAAGGATAACCAACTGAATTGAACACATATTTCCATTGTAATTTCTTTTTTAACTTTTTATTTGTTATATTTTCTTGTCATTCCATCTGACAGAGGCCTGTGGTTGTCTCAGGCGAACAGCTTATGGTTACTTTGTGTTAATTGAATTTTACAATTTTATTTTGTGTTTATTAAAGTATTATTTTATGTGCCTAGGGTGACTATCCTATAAATATTCTATTTGCGTTTAACAAATTTATATTTTATATATATATATATATATATATATATATATATATATATATATATATATATATATATATATATATATATATATATATATATAATATATATATATATAATATATATGATATAATTATATATTATATATATATATATATATATATATAATATATATATATATTTAAACTTAAAGAAATAAACTTCTCTATAAATATTTTATAAGAAAAAAATGAAAGAGAGAATGTATTTTTTTTTGAGATTGTTTTTTATTCAATCTTATTGTTTATATTTAGGCCCTTATTACCTGGCTTTACTTTATTTAAAAAAATTATCACTTTACACAATTTTTATTCACTAAAATAAAACTTAATAAACATTTTCTTACAATTAAACTTTATTTATTTTCAAACTTTTAAAATAGATAAATGTAACATTTTTTTCTAAATGTAATACTACGAGCTTTCGCCTCTATGTCGGGAGGCCTCTTCAGGTGATGGATCTATCGAGAGCAAGAACAGAAAAATAAAAAAATTAGACTGACTATGAATTTTGGAGTTGGTTGGTTTCTGTTATTTTTTTTTTTTGTAGAAATACGTGTCTTTCATTAAACTGATTTGTATCGGGTCCATCTTCGCTTCGCCCTGTTGTTTGTTATAATTATTTCAATTTCTAATGCAGAATGATTCAATTTGCTTTCTTAAACTAATATCTGAAGTGTTGAAAATTTGATTTGCATTATTTATTTTGATGGAATGGTTATAGTTGGTTCTATGAGAAGTAAGAGCAGAGTTTAAGTTGCCGGACCCAAGATCATGTTTATGTTGTTTTATCCGTCTTGTAAAATCGTTTGTTTCGCCGAAATACGCCAGGTTGCAGTCTCTGCATGGTATGCGGTATACGCATTCAATGAGGTCGGGGCTTTTAACTTTTGGGGGGAGGAAAACTTTTTTTTAGGGGGAAGGTGTTAGATTGAGTGAAATGAATGTTTTTTGGAAGGAGATTTTTTAACTGACCCGATTGGGAATTGGGAACAGGCAAATAGGATCTGGGAGGTGTGGGGGGTTTTGATTGTTGTTTGTATTGTAGAATTTGCGTTTGGCCTTTCTTAGAGCTGAGACTATGATGTACCGAGGGTAGAGTAATTTGTTGAAAGTGGAGAAAAGGAAGCTGAATTCTGTTTTGAGGAAGGGGGGGGGGAGCATATACGTAGAGCTCGGAGGAATAAGGAAGAGAGGGTAGCTAATTTAGTGTAAGTAGGATGTGATGAGAACCAATGAGTGTAGTTGGGAGTGGAAGTTGGTTTTCTGTAAATAGAAAAAAAGTAAGTGAGATGTGTTCCATGATATTAGTGTGTCTAGGAAAGGGAGTGTGTTGTTTTGAGACTGTTCAATGGTGAATTGTATATTACTATTAATGTTGTTTATGTATTCTAGAATGTCAAGAGGGTTTGTGTGTGTAGGGATGGCTGCAAATATATCGTCGACGTATCTGTGCCAAATTGTATGGGAGAGGAGGGGGTGAGGGAGGATGTAATAATGTTCCATGAGCTCCATGAATAAGTTACTGAGTATGGGGGAAAGGGGGGAGCCCATGCTAAGTCCGGATTTTTGTTTGAAATATTGAGTGTTGAAGTGAAAAAAGTTGTGTTCTAGAGAAAGGAGTATTAATTGTTTTAGAAAAGTGAAAGGATAGGGTAAGATAATTTGATTTTCGGCAATGTAACGTTCCAGTAGGGATATGGTGAGAGGGACTGGGACAGAGGTGAATAGGGATTTGACATCAAAACTGACTAATCTATGTGAAGAGGGATTAATATGATTAATTTTATATATAAAATCTTCTGTATTTTTTATGTGGGAGGGAGAGATTGTGCCTAATAGTGTTTTTAGTTGGTTAGCGATCCATTTTGAAAGTCTGTAAGTTGGACTGTTTATGTTGGAGATTATGGGGCGAAGGGGGGTGTTTAGTTTATGAATTTTGGGGACTCCATAGAACTGTGAAAGGGAAGGCATGTAAGAATTTAGGGAATTGTATAAATCAGGATGCGGTGTCAGAATAGTTTTTAAAGATTTATTAAATGTTAATTGAGAATTTTTTAAAGGATTTTTAGTAAGGGTGGTATAAGTGTTTTGATCTTTTAATAGATCATTGCATTTGGTTAAATAATCCGTTTTGTTCAGAATTACGATACTATTTCCTTTGTCCGCTCTGCTGATGACTATGCTGTTATTTTCCTGTTCCCTAAGAGATGAGAGGGCAGAGTAAAACTTTTGTGGGAATTTACGTATTTTTGAATTGTGGTAGACAGATGAGGTTAGTAAACCTTTTAGGAATTCATTATTGCAGGATCCGTCCGCGTCAATCTTTGCCCATTTATCAAAATCTTGTGCTCTGCACTGTTCTCCTTAACAGAACAGATTTTCACGCTTTTTTGAATATCTTACCTACTCTCACGAGACTGTTATATCTTCACATCCAAATACTGAGGTCCTCTATTTAGGGGATTTCAATGTACACAACACTGAATGGTTGGGGTCCTCTCATACTGATTTAGGTGGGGAGGAGGCCGAATCATTTAGCATTCTCAACGATCTGGAGCAACTAATTAAAGAACCCACACACATTCCGGATCGCCCAACCAATTCCTTGAACAACTTGACTTATGTTTTCACCACCTATCCTTCTCTCTATAAATACACCACCTTCGCTCCTATGGGTAAATCTGACCCCAACCTTATATCTCTTAATTTTAATACTCTTCTCTCCAACAGCTTCCATCCTGCCTACGCGCTTTTTTCTGGCACTTTTGATCGGGCCGATTCCGGGGGCTTTTGCGTTTGACTTCTACGCTAACTATAATTGGAATGACTGCTTTGTCTCTGGTGACGCTTCGACTTCTGGCCGATAAGGTGGGAGCTGTAATCGTTGGATGGGATGAGCAGGTTCAATTCTTTCTTCGACTAATCTTTCTCTCCTCATAATCCATGGTTCGATCGTGCTTGTTTCTTGGCCATTCGGCTAGAGACAGTGCGTAATCGGGAGTGGAAAAATTCTCGTTCCTCTATATCACTCTTGCTCATTTTCATTCAGCTAGAAATCGTTTGCAGGATCTCCTTCGACGAGCAAAGCGGGATTTCATAAACGAAAGTGCGCTAAACCTCCTTCGGTCTCCTTACTGACAAATCTTCCTGGCCTCTTGCCAAAAAACATCTCTAACAACAACTTCTGTAAATCTGTTTTCCCTCCTCTTATTCGATTTGAGGTTCTGTCGCCAATTCTCCAACTGAAAAAAGGCCACATCTCTTCGGACCTATATTTCCTCTAACTCAACCCTGGACGATTCTGGCATATCTCTCTTCCTCCTTCCTCTCCTCTCAGGTGTCCTATGCCTTTGCTGTGGATTACATTTTGATCGGGTGCATGGGCTCATGAAATCTACGAACGTTAGGAAGGCGGGTGGCCCGGATGGCATTCCTCCCGAGTTTTGAGGAAGTGTGTGGCTTCCGTGCTATCCCCGCCCTCGTTCAACTATATTCTCTATGTCTCATAACCAAACACTTTCCCTCAGTGTTGGAAGCACGCACATGTCCAACATATTCCGAAAAAAGAAGCCGCTCTGATCTTTCCAACTATCGCCCTATAGCTCTTACTTGTATCTTTCTAAGATCTTTGAAACTCTTCTACTCTCATTTCTTGGATCATCTGAATCTCATTCACTTCTTTCCGATCGCCAGTTACGGCTTTCGGCGCTCAAGGTCTACTGGCGATTATTTCCTATCTTACTGATTTATGGTTTTTTCCGCTCTAGGAGTACGGGGAGACATGCCGTGTGGCGCTTACATTCCAAGCTTTTGACCGGGTATGGCAGCGTCACTGCTCTCCAAGCTCCCACCTTTGGGTTGCCTCCTTCTCTTTGCTTACTTTATGTCTAGTTTTCTTTCTAATCGCTCAATATCGGCCGTTGTTGATGGGGCGACTTCTTCTTCCTTTTTTGTCAATAGTGGTGTTTCCTCAAGGGTTCTGTCTTATCTCTACTTTTATTCTGCTTTTCATTAATGATCCTCTCTCAGCTGCACATCTAACTCTATTCCCTCATATGCCGATGACTCGACCCTTTCATTCTTCATACTCATTTTTCAATTCTGCTCCCTCTTTTTCTTCTAGAATTGCTCTTGTCTTAATCTTTCCGATTCTATTCTCGCTGATCTGGAATAGAATTTCCGGGTAGGGTCCTCGTCTGAACCTTGTGAATTCAATTCTTTAAAAACTCAACTTCTACAAACTCTCTCTCCTAAGACTCCTTCTAACTTTCCTATCTCTTTCGACGGTTCTCTCGTCTTCCCTGTTGACAATATAACATCCTTGGCTTAACATACAAAAAAATGGTTGGTGTCTTGAAACCTCACTCCCAACGGTTTTGATAGGGCGGCGTCAAAGAACCTGGGAGTTCTTTTAGACTGCGAAGACTTTTTTTTCCCATCTTCCCGAGTTGCTCCATGCTATAACAAGGGCCTCCATCCGCCCTTGTATGGAGTACGCTTCATTTCTGGGGGGGCTCTGGTTTCACCCGGCTATTGGATAGGGTCGAGTCACAAGGCCAAAAGGGCTTATAAACTGTTCTGTACTTTCCGGTTCACTTGACCCTCTATCTTTGCGTTGCGCGCTATGTTGGTGCTTTATCTCTTTTTCTATAGGTACCGCAGCGGCAGGTGCCCGAGGGAGCTTATCACTCGCGTAACTCCACCTTTACGTCGCCCTCGTATTACACGAGGGGTGCTGTGTCTGCGCATGAGTTTTTGTTGTTGATGTTGGTAACTCCAGCTAGTTCGCTGCGGTGCTTCCTTC
>JABUQX010003021.1:0-12500 GCA_015478945.1 Trachelipus rathkii
GATCAAATTATTAATAAATATTTGAGAAAATAAATAGAGTAATCTATTATAAAAGTGGTAAAACGAAAAATCCTATTATCTGATTTTATATGAGATTATCATATACCAAAGGAAAGAAATATCCCTAACCATTTATTCCAAATTTTACAATTATTATACATAATAATTTTAAAACATTTGGAAGTTTTAAAGTAAAAAAAAGTTACAACAATTTTAAAAATGTTTTATCAAATTATTTAATTGAATAGTACATAATTATTTTTTTTGTTTGTTTGTATTTTTAAACTAAATAGGTTAATTTGAAATATACTTAACATATAAATAGAAATTCCAATTCGTAGAATAGTTTCTCTCATGTGATTTAATTTCCGATTTGTAAAGTTTGCAATCTGATAAGTATAACAAGTTGAAAATATATAATCATATTTAAATAATATATATAATATATAATATATATATATTAATATAAATATATTATTATATAATATATATATTATATATATATATATATAATATATATATATATATAAATATATTATATAATATAATATATATATTAATATATAATATATATTAAATATATATATTATAATTAATATATATTATATATTATACTATATATTATATATATAATATATATATTAATATATAATTATATATATTAAAATATATATATTATACTGTTTATAATATATATATATATATATATATATATAATATGTATATATTATATATATATAATATATTATTATATATATACAAATATATATATAAAATATATAAATATTTTTAATATATTTAATATTAATAATATATTTAATTTATATATTATATATTAATATATAATTATATAATATATATATAATACCTAATAATATATATATATTAATAATATATATATATTAATATTAAATAAATATAATATATATATAAATTATATATATATATATATATATATATATATATATATAATTATATATTTTATAATAATAAATATAATATATATATATAATATATATAAATATATTTAAATATATATATATATAATTATTATATTATAAATATAAATATATATTATAAATATATTAATCGTAATATATAATTATAATATATATTTATATATATTATATATAATATATATAATAAACTCATATATATAAATAAATTATATTTAATATAATATATAATATATATATATATTTAATATTAAATATAATATTAATATATATATATAAATTAATTATATTAATATCTTTTTATTTGGGCAGTTCCGCTCTTTAGTCCGCTAGTTCATCGACTAGTTATACCGCTCCGATAAGCGGACTATACTCAAGAAATAAATAGTAGAGTATCGGACTAGCGGAAGGTTGAGTCACGGAGTTCATCAGGAAAATTAGCTATGAGTAGACTTGCACGTGACTGAGTATCAAAAAGTTTTCCAAGAGACTCTATTTTAATGAAAATGAAACTTGATGGTCCATATAAATGAAAATATATGTTTGCGGTTTATTGAATACTTTTTATTGTGTTAATAATAATAATATGGTTTATACTTTTAAATTTTATTTTAAGTTATTGACACTACTGGATTAGTCTAAGTCCCTATTGTTTCTTATAATATATGATTAACTCCTATGCCAGATACACTAAGTGCGAGATATGCCTCCTGATTAATCAAGATACCTTATAGAGAGAGAAATAATTAACTACAACGTATAACATTTGAGATGTATATTTAAAAGACTCGAATGGACGTATTTACTCCCGTTTTGCGATACACGAATTAATCTTATTATTTATTCTTTTAATATTATATATTTATTATTATTTTTCCTATTATTATATACTTTATTTTCAAAGAATTTAGTTTCTATATTCTTATATTTTTTAGTTTTAGTTTTATTCTCTCTCTCATATACGTTTTATTTATAGTAAAGATGATGTTCAATAAAATAGCACTAATGAAAAATAAGATATAGTATATATAAAAAAAAATTATTTTAACATCTCCAATTCTCAATCCGAATTCAAGAATTAAGATAAAATACTAATAAAACAGAAGCCAAATAAATTAAATAAACATATTACCATTAAATTAGAATAAAAAAAGTATAATTTTAAAGTTATTTTTAACACTTTAATAAAATATTACTAAAAATTTGGAAAGATGGAGAGCAATCAACGACTGTAACGCGTGGAAATATAATGTTACTAATTTTTCTATGTTTCCTTAAAAATTACTTTAAGAAAAAAGTTTCCAACTTATCTTGCAAATTTTATTATTTATTCAAATTATATAAAAATTAAGTTGAATAATAACGAATTTGAATAGATAATATGATAATTTGGGTTTTATAAACAACAGAAACTGATTAATATATATTATATATATTATAAAGTGAGGGGGTTGAGGTAGGGATCTTTTGAGCTGTAGAATTAAAATGATATGATTAATTAAATATCAATATTTTTTAAATATTTTAATTTATATTCATATTTGAGAAAAAAGGTTGGATATATATAAATTTAAACCGAATATTTTTATTTTTATTATCATATTTGGAAAAAGGGTTTGGAAAAATCCATTAATTTATTTATTGAGTGTTTGCTTTTCCACAAACTTATGAAAAAAGGATATAAATATATATATAATAATACATAAATAAACATATAACTCCTCCATAAAATTTTCCTTATTCCAATATTAACAATACTAAATTAATATAATTATTATTTTATTGTAGTTGTATCATTTTAATAATGAAGTAAATTGAGATGAGATAGAATCCATTTATAATTATACGAGACTAACCAGAAATCTACCGTTCTTTTATGTTTGGTGAGAGAGAAATTCTCATAGACGATCAACTGTATAAGTAGCTAATTAGATTCGAGACTGCTCTCTTGACTTAATTGAGTTTGAGTATAGATCTTTCTAATTAACTGAGGTATGTCCTCTTACCCAGAAGTCTATTTAGGATTGCACTGAGACATAGAGACCACACTCATTCATATTATGGTTTGTAGAAGTCCACCAAATATTCATCTCATGTTTCTCTCTCAAAACCGGTTTTAGATTTTTAGTTGAGTAGCGTCATACAAATATATTGCACACGAGGGAGGCAAGATATGGGACTTTACATGGATTTGAACATGTTTTATGAATAATAATATTTTTTATAGCATAGAAATATATTATAAGGCAGTCCTTGCTGGATATCAAGTGAGTATATCTAGGAATACTTACTCCAACAGACTACTTCTTCTAACTTATAACATATACCAAGTAAGCGACATCATTTCCCTTTCAGCATAGGCAGAAATTTGTTGAAGTTTTTCAATTAATAAATATAATACTAACACCTCCCTATTTCCCAGGCGCTGTAGAGCGAATTATTATAAGTATTTAAGGTAATTTAGGATATTATTAATTGATAATGATATAATAATGGAGTGAACAAAGAGGTCAGTACCTTAAACTGCTTTTATATTTTATGAGCACCTATAATTATTTTTGAATAGGTTAATTTAATAGGATTAATCTTGTCCTTTATAAGTAAATGAACGACAAATTTTGAGTGAGTAAAAGTATGGTAATCTTGAATGAATTTTGTAAATATTACTATAATTTAATTCATAATATTATATATATAAATATAATTAAAAATTTTTTGGTATAAAGAATATATACTTATTTTAAAGTATATTATATTTAAAATCTTTTGTGAAGTCGCTACATTTAATTAAGCAGATTCTTTTCTTAGGGATGAACAGTGCGGAGTTACTGTCTGCGTGAGCTCACTCTTCACCTGCACCCTTTTTTAGTTATATATCAGGTTTTTTTTGGGCCGAGAACACCACGAGAAATATCCATTATGCGTGTGTATAAGTTATATCTTTATATGTGTTCACTTATGCATATAAGCGGAGAGGAAAGCGCGAGACGAGATATTCTTGTTATAGATAATCGAGTGTAGAGCAATGACGCATAGATGCGTAAAGCACCGTGCCACTCTTCAACAATAGGAGCGAGTAAGCCTCCGAAATCACCGGCAGCCCTATCCATATAACTCTCAGTATATATATACCGAAGTTTATTCCATGGAGTATTACTATTTAAAGAATATTAATATATATATATACCACTAATTCACTATTAGTGACCTACATAACTAAATACTATTACTAAAATTATATATTTAAGGAAGATTAAGCTGTATTATTTGTAGTTTCTTCAAAAAAGTGAATTTAATTAGTAAGGACAAAAGTTTTTATTATAATATCAATGTTTAATTAATCATATCGGAGATACTAAGTTCTTCCTATTGTTGGAGGCTTCGACGCAGTTTGTCAATTTGAAGATTATATTTATTATATATAGCATTAAAACTAGTATCTAAAGTTTTTCACACTTACGAATGACTGGAATATGAATATTAAAGCCGTAGAGTAATGTGAGTAGATATGAGGTGGAAAGTAATAAGGCTATTGGAGCCGCTGTGGGTAGTGTTTCAAATATTATGTATTAGTCAAATAAAAATAAATATTTATTTAAAATTTTTATTGCAATATAAAATTCAATTTATACTATTAGTATATATAAAATGGATAGAATTTTAATCTAAAAAGGTTATGTAAAATTAGGGTTATTAAATATTTAACGTTATTAACACTTTTGATAATAGGATTCACATCATACCTCAATTATATAAGGAAATTCATAAGTATTACGTTAATATAGTGTTATTATATATATATATATATATAATATTATAATGATTTCATATTTTACTATATCTATTTCTTGAGTAGACTTTCGACTTTTTCGAGTCTCTGAAATACTAATGCTAAGGTTAGTAAAAATAAAGTGTGAGCAGTAGAAAACTGTGTATCTGTCAGGGTTATTAGGGTAAATTGAGGGGATAAATATATACGTAGCTGATGTATTTGTGTATTATATCTCTATACTTTATGTAATTAGATTGCTTTAAGTATCTAATATATCCAATTATGTTTGAGAATAGTATAAAAAACTGTATCTCGAGATAATGATAAATGTTATTCTTATTTAATTGCTTTTTTAAAGAGAAGCAGATGATAATCTGTGAGTCTAGTAATATAATCTCGTACATATAAGATCCAAAGAATTACAAATAGGTAAAAGAGGATAGCTGCTATATCATAATACGTAGAAGAAGTTATTCACAGGAGAGGGTGAAAAAAGCAACTATGAGCTAGCCAGTAACACAATATCAGATAATACATCATACAATTAATCAAGTCGACTGAGTTTACCTTGGAGTCATACCAGCCAAGTGAGTAGAATAGACGTGGTAAATTAATATAGGATAAAATAGCAATAAGTAGGTAAACACGTTTAATATTATAGGCAATAAATATATAATGAAAAATTAATTTAACTAATGTATACAAAAAAATATTCTAAATAAACGTACAAAATCAAACCTGTGAGTAATAGTGATGTCATAATATAATACGTAATGAATATGTTATGTCTAAAAAACTAGAGGTGAAAATAATGATTTAAATTGTTAATGAATGTGGATTTGTACATTCACACTATCCAATAAATAATGTAGTTGAATGCAGTGAGGACACTAGAAAAGTAGTTTATATATATCAAATAACTGCTCATAATCAAATAAGTACAATAGGTGAGAACAAGTTGGGCATACAACTGCGAAAGTATATATAGCTGCCGAATAAGTTTATATAATATTCACAAAGACTATCCACCCTTTAATTAATAAAGTGTCAACTCTATGGAGCTATAATTCATTTACATCAAACAGAAATCAAACTAACCAATACTTACCGTCTATAACATCTCAATACGAAATCGAAATCAATGAGAACTGGGAGTGAATATTTTAAAGAGTATCGTATAAATATATCAAGAATTAGAGCAATCAACTACATACAATGAGCATGAAATATATAGCAAAACTCCAACAGCAACCACACTAGTAGCATCTCTCATAGTTATCACCGTGTATTACAAGTAATACTAACCGTTATTGTCAACACTATTTCAAAGAAGTAGTAGGTCCTAATGTTGAGAAACTTCAACAATCTGGTATTTATATATGCATAAATTACCATATATTTAATAATAAGCTCTTAAGTCTTTTAATTAAAAAGTAAGAATAAGCACTAACAGTTATAGAAAATCTAGGTCATTATTGAGCCATTATTTAGAGAGATGGTAAACGTATATAGATGGTAAGGAATATCAGATTGTTTACTCTAAATTATTATCGAAGAATGAACGAAGAAATAAGTATTAAAGTTATAGTAGTGACATTAGATTATTACCAAACTGATAAAAGTCACGAGTACTGATTGTACAAATGGAAATATTAATACAGCTATTCTCATGAATATAAGCTTAAATTGGATAATAGAGTATAATTTAATGATTTTTTTGCTGAGAGACAACTAATATCAGAATGTATGAACACTTAGGTAATGAAATGAAAGGGATTACAATTCTCTAATATATAAATATATAAATAGACTGAATATATCAAAAAAGAAAGTGGATAATTTACTTCAAAAATGTTACAACATATATTTACATGACTGAATGGAGCTTAACGCTCACTAGTAATTATGAGATTAATAGAACTTGGAGGCAACAACTCATCGAGCTAATAAATGCTCAAAATCATATTATTGATCAATGCAAATACTTTATTTAGAACTATTACTATATCGAATAAGTCACTCAAGATGAATTTTCAAAAAAATGGTTAAAAGTAAGAACATTAATGAAACAAGCAGAAATGGCGAGTGATGCATGATATAGAAATTATTATCAAATTTTGTTAAACTATTAGCCGTTTCTCAGTTATTTCCGAAGAAACCTGGAAAGATTCTCTAAAGTGAAAATATTCAGCAAATAAACCAAATGAGGTTATGCAAGATAGGATTATACCTAAATTCACTAAGCCTCTTTATATGGAATAATATATTAATATTACCTTCTAACAGAGAGATGTGGCCTCACTAACCTTAATTTCTCTGTAGATTCATCTCTATAATAAGTTATTTATACTGGAGTAATGCCAATTGTGAGGTTTACTATCCACCTCAAAAAAATGTATACAATTACAGATTAGAATTATAATTATTCAAGTAGCTAAATACTAAGACTTCTATATATAGAGCATAAGTTCAAATAAAGAGTCATATAAACTGTGAAATGTTTTGTTAAATCGAGATAACCTCATATTAAAGACTTAGGATTAGCCCAGATAATAAATCAGATTATGAGCGCAGAAACTAGGCAAACTCACAAAGGCCTATTATAAGAATCTTATATTCTGAATACGTCTGTAAAAATATGAGACGGAAAAATTCCAGCTTTAGATTATAATTTTTGAGTATATATCAAATAATAACATAGAACTTACATTTTTATATCCTTAAGTATACTAAATAACTATATAAATATATATACTTACATATAATTATTTTTCGTTTATATATATTATATTATATATATATATATATTAAAATATTATATAATAATATATTAAATATATTTATATAATATATATATATATATATTAATATATAATATATATATATTAATATATTCATATTATATATATATTATAATAATATATTAATATATATATTATATTATTATATATATATATAATATATATAATATATATATATATATATATATAATATATATATAAATTAATTATATATATATATATATAATTATATTTATAATATATCTACCTCATATGAGATGAGCAAAACCGGAGAGGACTTACTCAAAAATCAACCAGGTTGAGGAGGGGGAATCTAAGTATACTAATAAATGATCATGAGAACTTATAAATGATAATGAGGCCGTGACCATGGCCCTATACATAGATAGCTATTAATAGTGTACAAGTACAAGATATTATGGGTGAGGCAAATATATTTGAGAAAATAGTGAGAGTGTTATTGTTATCTATTCTATATGCATATTCAACATGTATTTATAGAGTAGATTATTTATTTTCTGAAATACTTTTTTTCAGGTTAATACAAAATAGATAATAAGGTGAGATGAGATCATGTGTAATATAGGCGTGAGTCGCAAAAAGGCTCCATTCTCAAAGGAGGAGGTAAATAGCGACTTTGTAAGAGCTGAGAAGACTCAGGGTCCTAATATATAGCAATATAGCGTGGTGAAAATTAAAGAGAGTTAGACTTACAACAATTATTGATCTATGGAAATAGAAAGAGAGAGAGAGAGGAGAGAGAGAGAGAGAGAGAGAGAGAGAGAGAGAGAATGGAAAAAGTTAGTGAGAAGAGGAGATTAAAACGATAATGCAAAAACTCCTAGACTCCACCCTTTCAAAGAGAACTGTGTGAGTGGAACCACCAGATGTATGACTCAAATTACATACAGAGACCAACGACACCCTCATAAAGAACAAGCAACTCGGTGGTGTACAAAAATTCTGAAGACTCCTTATAACCCCTAGCTTCTTAGAATCTTGTTCAATATATAAGAGAAACAATGTAATCCTTCCGGAAAATATCACAAGAAAAAGAAACCCCAGATATATTTAGGACAGATGAAGGTCTGCAGAGTTGTACGTTTTCAAAGATGGAGTTGTATGGAAGGTTATATCTAGTAGAAAGTGGAAGGAGCTTTTTTTTTGATGATTTTGTAAATAAACTGTATATATAGGTATCTATAAATATTTATCTTTCTATCTTTATATATATATATATATATATAATATATATATATATATATATTTTATATATATATATATATATATTTATATATATATATTGATGTTTGGAGGGGCGTCCTTCAAAATGAAAGAAGTAGTGCAGGGGGAAATTTTCAGCATAGGATAGAGTGGATAAGCAAAGATGTAATAAAGAGAAGGTATTAATGAAAATTAGAAAGAGGGTGGAAATAGGGCAGAACCCTGAGGAACACACTATTTGTAGATTTAATGGATTGAAGGATGGACCATGAAAGAAAGTGTTTGAGGGAGAAATTTCAGCATAGGAGAGTGGATAAGTAAAGGTGTAATAAAGGGAAGGTCATTAATGAAAAGTTGAAAGAGGGCTGGAGATAGGGCAGAACCCTGAGGAACACTACTATTTATAGATTTAATGGATGAAGGATGGACATTTACAACATCCGCTATTGAATGACTGGAAAGAAAACAGAAAGAAGGTCAAAGAGGTAAGGATAGATTTCCAAAGAGAGAAATTCAGAAAACAAAGCTTTTTTCAGACTTTATCGAAGAATTTCGATATATCAAGTGCCACAGCAAATGATTCACAAAATATCAAAAGGAGAAAACCAAAAATAGGAAAAAAGAGAAAGATCAGCATTAGATCGATAGCCTAACCTAACTTAACCTAACCTAACCTAACCTAACCTAACCTAACCTAACCTAACCTAACCTAACTAACCTACCTAACCTAACCTAACCTAACCTAACCTAACCTAACCTAACCTAACTAACCTAACCTAACCTAACCTTACCTAACTTGATCCTTACGAAATGCATACTGGCAATCAGAGAAAAGATTAGAAAAATTGAGATATTTCTAAATCAACCTGTCAAGGATAGATTCAAAAACTTTATATAAAGAAGGGAAGTGAAAGCGATAGGAGGATAGTTGGAGGGTTGCGAGGGGCCCTCTTTTCTCAGCACAAGCTGAATGAGCTTACGTTTTCAGCAGAAAGAGAAGGTCGAAGTAGAAATACAGAGAAGGAATAGTTTACCAAGACAAGGTGCAAACTCGGAGTAACAAAAGTTTGAGAACCCTGGGGAAGTACCATCAGAACAGTACGCCATCATAGCGTTAAGCTCAGAGTGAGCAGAGGTACGTATCAACATTAGAAATGACAATCTTGGGCATAAATGAGTTGAAGGGGTTGATTAGAGGCATTTAATTTTAGAGAAGTGTTCAGAGCAGTACGCCATCATAGCGTTAAGCTCAGAGTGAGTAGAGGTACGTATCAACATTAGAAATGACAATCTTGGGCAAAATGGTTGAAGGGGTTGATTAGGAGGCATAAAAATTTGAGCGAAAGTGTTCAGCTGATGCTGTCGGAATATACTTGAGGAAGAAGTGAAGTTTGAGTTGATATACTTTGAAAAATGCCTGAAAGAGAATGATGAAGTGGAACTACAAGGATTATTGCATCTTCTATCCGAAAAGAGATTTTAGTGACACGAAGAATAGATTTTGCACAGCTCGGGGATGAAATATAAGCTGCATGAGTTTTTTCCTGAAACTTGAAGCGACGAAGTAAATCTGAAAGCATCGTTTCGTGCAATGCACGAGACAGCAGAGTTAAACCAAGGTTTATAAGGTTTAGTTGAAAGGAAAGAATATTGAATGTACCCCTCTCCATACCAGTAAGAGAATCTTATCGATCATGACGCTCTCACATCCCGGGGTCCCCCCTACGAAGCAAGTAATTACATCTGTGGGAAGTTCAAAAAAAGTACGACCGCAAAGTTCCGACGAAAAGACAGTTTGAAGCAAGATAGCCCCAAACAAAAACGTTTAGTCGCCATACTGCGAGGGGTCCTTTTCCAGCGAAATGACCTTCGAGGATAGAACAAGATGCAGCAGATAAGAAGTTGATCGAGGACCCAAGGAGGAGAAAGTTTGTAAAACAGGAATTAAGGAGAAGGTTAAGAGTTAGAAAAAGATTTAGAAGTTGGTTAATCTCTAAGACGGAGTCGTTTTATTTATTTCCGAAGTCATTCGAGCAGGAATTAGCGTCCAGTTATGCTTCTCTTAAAGTCATTTAGAGTATAAAAGATTATTTCAGTTTTAATTTTTGCCTTCAGGAAAGCCACCTGTAGGTGATATATATATATAATATATTATATTATAAATATTTATATATATATATATATATATATAAATATATATTATATATATATATATATATTATATATATATATATATGTATATTATATATAATATATATATATGTATAATTATATAAAATAGGATGCTGACGTATATATATATATATATAATAATATATATATATATATATTATATATATATATATATATAAATAAATTATTAGTATTATATATATATTTATAATATATATATTTTTAATAGTATATGTATAACTAATATATTATAAACGATTTTTGAGAGTCTAATTTACCAAACCGAAGGGGGCAATTGCTCATTTTAATATGATCTTTTTTTCAGTTTGGTTCCAAATGCAAAACCTTATTCTAAATTAGTAACAATATGTCAATTTATATATTATATATATATATATATAACTATATATATATATATTATATATTATTACTATAATTATATATATATTATATATAATATTATATATTATATGTATATTAATAATAAATATATAATATAATAATATACTATATATATATAATATATATATATACTATATATATATATATTTCATTATATATCATTAATAATAATAGAGTACATAGTATATATATTACTATTTATATTAATTATAATAATAAGGTATATTGTAATTTAACATATATATATATATAAATAAAATATATATATATATAATAAATATATATATATATATAAGTACTATATTAGGTATTCTTACTCCTATTACTTGGTCTAACTTATCCTAACCTTGGTCTACATATAATAATATATCTTCATAGTATCACATATATATATTATAATTCATAGATATATTTTATTTATACCTATATCATTTCTTTACTTTTATTTAAAAACTAATTCTAGCTACTATATACAAAATATACTATAATTTTATGCATCCTTATTACTGTTGTACCGTAAGTTAGTAATTAACTATTGTGTAATATTATAATCATAATATGGCTCATTTAATTTAATTATATTGACTCGGCTAATTACTTTAATTAAGATATACTACTGTAAAATTTTACCTCTTAAACTTGTCTAAATTAATTCTGTTTATATCATATACTCCGGTATTTATATAGTAATATTTACATAGCCTTCGTATTTTTCAATATAATAAATATATAAATAATAGGTCATATAATTCAGTTCACTAATACTATCACATAATGGATTATTCGGAGTTTACATTATAGTAAAATAAAAGTATTCTTTATATTTTTATTATTATTATTGTAAAGTATATATTTTATTAGTATATATTTGATAAATATTTTTATTTATTATATATATAAATTATCGTTTAATATATATAACTATAGGTATATATATATATATATAAGATAATCCATATTTCATATATTTATAATTAATATATATTTATATTTATCTATATTATATTATGCTCATATATACATATATATATATATATTATATATAAATATATATATTCTATATATATATATATATCATATCTAGATATATATATATAATATGAGTAATCTATATATATAATATACGGTATTCATATTATAATTAAATATATACATTAATATTATATATATTAT
>JABUQX010003021.1:17500-39321 GCA_015478945.1 Trachelipus rathkii
TCTGATTGGAATTCTTTTCATGAGAGAATAACTTATTTAATTGTTAAATACTTAACATTTAAGAGGGTCGTGATAATTATTGTTTTCTCCATTTTCATTATCTTCGTATATACATACGAGAATTACATTTGTTCCTCTCTTCATAGCAGGATTTTATAATAATTATACTGTATATTATAATGCCGTAATGATAACTATATATTATATATAGTATGATGACGTGTGACCATAAGCCATATATATTTATATCTTCATTATAGCTACTATAATATAGTATTACCCTATATATATTAGATGTATATTTCATATCTAACTATAACTTATTAAATAATTTAAACTTTATTTTTCATATTATATCTATTTTTATCTTTAGACCTAAACTCACCATTGAGATTGTTACGACATATAGTATATTATTATATGATTTTATAATATTTTTATACTAATATATAGTTATATATATTATATATTATTATATATAGCATAATATATATAATATATATATATAATATATATATTATATTATCTAATACAATATCAATATATATATATATATATCCGTATATATATATATATTATATATATAATATATAATATTCCATATATATATAATAATATATAATATATTACTATATATATTATATAATATAACAGTATTATATATATATATAATATAATATATATATATATATAAGTATAATATACTTATATATATATATATATATATATATATAATACGGTAATATATATAATATATAATATATATTATTAGTATATATATATATATATATTAATATAAATATATATATATATATATATATATATATATAATATATATATTATATACCATATATATATATACTATATTATTTATATATCTATATATATATATAATATAATATATATTATATATATATAATAATATATATAGTATATTATATATATATAATATATATATAATATTATATAATGGTATATATTATATTATATTTATATTAATATTATTATTATTATATATATTATTATTATATTGATTATATATTATATTATATATTATATTATTATATATTATTTATATATATATATATATATTATTAATGTATGTATATATATATATATATAATTTTTTATTATTTGCCATGATAATTTAACGAAATTTTAATATAATTTTTATCAATACTTATTTTATTTAATGAGTTTTTATTTTACATTTGTCTTAATTTTTTTCTTTTTTTTTTTTTTTTGCTGTTTTCCAATTTTTTTTTAGGTCATAATTTTTATACAAATAAGAATTTACATTTTTTTTAATTTAAATTTTAATTTTGCTTAATCTTGTATTAATAATTTTATATATATATAATATATTAATAATATATTATTAGTTATATTATATAATATATTTATATATTAGTTATATTATATATTATATAATTAATTATCGTAATTTTTATTTTATTATATTTATATATTATTTACTTATTATATTATAGGGTAACCTTTAATATATATAATATATATGTATATGGTGTGTACCTTTTGCTTTGTGTTTTTTGAACAGAATGTTTTCTATGCGATTATTGCTTCCCACGCCCAGTCTCTGAAACGGTTTGTTTCTGATCTTATAAGTCGCACATACTCTACAATCGGATTTATATATTTATATATAATTACACCTATATATTTTATGTTTATATTTCATTATGGGTCATAATCAGTAGGACAGTTTAGCCAATAGGAGATAAAATTAGTATATTTTATTAGTATTAGTTAGTATTATTAGTTTATTATTACTTTAATTATATATTATTATTATTATATTTTTTTTTGATTGATAATAATTAATTTTTTTTTTGGTCTTGTAAAAGTTTAAACTCAGTAGATGCTTGGTGTTTTTAATTGGAGTGTACAATCAATGTTTGTATATGAATTCTGTGTTGTTTTTTATCGGAATGATTAATGTTTTATGTGATTTCTTTAAAGTATTTTTAAAGTAGTTTTGATTTGAGGAGTTATTTGAACGTTTAAATAGGTATAGACTTCCTTTTTTAATTTGAAATTTTTA
The DNA here is from genome assembly GCA_015478945.1 of Trachelipus rathkii. NCBI lineage: Eukaryota > Metazoa > Arthropoda > Malacostraca > Isopoda > Trachelipodidae > Trachelipus > Trachelipus rathkii. The sequence continues at coordinate 19,563 of JABUQX010003021.1, forward strand.
ATTTTTTATTTGGTTGATTTATTATATAATTATTATTACCATTAATCTTTATTATATATTATATTTTATTTTTATTATTTTATTATTATTATTTATTTATATATAGATTTTTTTTTTATATTATTTTTATAGTATTTTATATTCTTTAAACTATAATATGAAATAATAAACATACTTGATAATAAATATATATAATTATTATATTTTAATAATTAATTATTTATTTATTATTCGTTATTTATTATATTATTTTTTATATATATTATATAATTTTTTATTATAATATTATTTCTATAAATTTGTATGTTACACGGAGCCGACGTCATTATGCGGAGGATTTTGTATGTTCTATTGAAATTATATATTTATTTTTTTTTAGTTTTATTTTGCTGTTATCTTTTTTAATATTAGTATTATATATATATATAGGTTATATATTTATATATATTTATTTTTATATTATATAAGTAGTAGTATTATATCCTATATATTATTTTTCTTTTTTTTTATCTCTATGTATGTCAATCGTTTCTATTAACTATAATTAAATGTAAGTAGAAATAAAAATTCTTATAAAAAAAGGCACAATATATTTTATCATTAAAGTTATTAGGTCGCATTAAAATATGTAATATTAGTTCCCCTCTCTCTGTTAACAGAACTGTTGTGGCACATTTTTTGTAACACACATACATCATATTCATCACACATTCACACATCATATCTGCATTTTTCGCACCTACAGCACCACCATCATAATTTTTTTTTCACACAACACCACACGCATATTCCACTATCTACATTTAAAATGTACTCCACCGACCGCACCGCATACATAGGCATTTTATTTTTTTTTCACATTCACACACACACTCACACTAATCGATCGTTACTATACAATTTTTGATGTTGTGAAGATATGAAGATAACGTCAATAAGAAAATATCGAGGACTGTGGTGAAAGTAGTACTTGAATATTGATAAGTCTTTTGGTGATGTCAGATATTTTCTTTGAAAATGTGTTAAATATTAATTAAAAATAATTAATAAATATATTTTAGATTTGTTCAATAAAAATCACTTAAATTTGTCGATGTTGGTCTGTTTCGATGAACGTTTTAAATTTTTTGATTTATTTATTCCGCTAGTTTAAAAACTTATCATTATAATATAGCAGACAGCTATGAGCATGTGAATGATACATGGAAAAATTAAACAATAACTGATCTTAAACGTTTCTGTGAGTTTTATTTTTTGTCTTTGAGTTTCTTTTAGTTCCTTCTGAATTTATGCATCGAGTGTGAGCTTCTTTTGGTTTCTTTAAGGTTTAGGACTTGTGGGTTAGAGTTTTATGTTTTTGAGCTAGATGTTCTTTTACTTTCTTTTGAGTTTTACTTTTTTAACTTCGAATTTCTTTTAGCTTCTTCTGAGTTATATCACAGTATAAATATATTTACATACAGTAGGTCAGATAGATAAGGGAAATTAGGGGACAATGGAGGATATGCCCTTTTAGAATTAAAGTAAATTCAAAATTTGAACGCTTGTTTTTGAGAGAAATCCACACCTTGATTTTCTTAAGCCCAATGTAAGCAACTAACTTTGTGATTGGTTAATAATGAACAAATATAATTTCGTTTTGAATTGACTACTTCCTTTTCGAACATAAAGAAATCGAACAATTTCCATCAAAAATATTAAGCATCTTCCTTCAAAAGTTTTTATCACGATAAATACTAAAAATATTTGTGATTTGAAAGAAACTTTTGTTATATACAAAGCCATATTATATTTGTTTTTCTTTTTGACAACCAATTAATTATTCGTGCCAAATTGTACACGAGAAAGACCGAATATTATAGCCTAGGACTGAACTATTTTATGTACAATATGTATACTATGTATTACAATGGTTATATGTACTTAGTTTGAGTTACTTTTGGATTATTTAAAGTTTCATTCTTGTGAGGTGGAGTTTTATGTTTTTGAGTTACATGTTTTTACCTTTTTTGGTGGGAATTTTACATGTTTAAATTTGAGTTTCTTTTAATTTCTTTTGAGTGTTTATTTCATTGACTTTTTTTTGAGAGTTTGAATTTCTTTTGCTCTCAAGTTTTATGTTTCTTAACGTTGCAAGATCATTTTAATTAATTATTAAACAGAAAATACAGAAATTAATAATAATCATTATAATGAAGTGATAGTATGCAATCATATAGTGAATTATATATGAGAATACAGGTAATAATATAATAATAATAAATAATTAATATAATATAAATAACAAATATATAATAATAATACATAATTATAATAATAAATTGTATAATAATAAAAATTAATAAATATTAATATTTTATTATTATATATTTATTAATGTAATATTATTATTATTATTTTTTTCTTTTAAAGTATGGCAATTAGCAAATTGCTGGTGGAATAATTATTTTGCAAGCAAAACGTTTAGTTATATATAGATATTATGCTTTCTGAAGATAGTGTTATTCCTAGATAACTAGTACTAGTTCGCTAGGATTTTTTCTCGATAATAAATAAATGTTACGGCGAAATTGAGAACATCTTTTGTCTCTTGTTTTGATTAAAGATTTGTCGCACTTTTCCTTCTCACAAAATTTCAAATTATGCATTTTGTAGTTTAGTGATTTGTACGATTTCATTATACGAGATTCAGAATTTCGTAGTCTCTCGTGAGTTAGCACAACTGCATTAATTTTCTTTATTGCAATTATTGAGGCTTGTCAACGTTGCTTCATGTCGGTCTCTTTCGTCAATCACTAGATACGGTACACTGCAAGACTTCTAGCGAAATTTCAATAAGTTTGTGAATTGACTTTCTATAGTCGGTGGGTTATGTCAAACTACCTATGTGTCACTGGACATAGTACGTCTTAGTGTTTCAGTTGTGATAGAAACGACACTTTAAGAATTATTAAATTGTGAGTCAAATAGACTTAACATTTACTAATATTATGTTTATATGTTTGATACGGAAACTCGAATTCTGTGAAGATTAAAAATTAGGCAGGTAAAGTGATTTAATACCAAATTGGTAATTATCTTATCATGACTTAATGACTTATTCTGTTGATGGACAATATTGCGATTTTCTATATATGTATCATGTTTCAATGTCGTCAAGCGAAAATTAGCAAACTCTGATACTTAGAACTATGAAGACAATTATTTCTATTATGCTAGCTCATCACCCCCCCCTCAGCGCCCCTTAGAGCTTACTGCCTCCCTTCATCAAGCCAGCGCCTCCAGAGGGCTTGTGCCAGTTAAGAACCTTATGGATTAGGCTAACTTTTACGGCGAACGATTGATCATACAGCCAACCGCCAGGTTAGGTTAGGATTGTTGGGTTCGTTAGAGGAACAACCTAACCCAACAAATTTAACCTAACTAGCTTACTATCTGCAAATACTTGGTAAGTTTCGTAAGAGGGAAGAAACGGAAATTTAAAGTGATATTATGTTCTTGAATTATATGTTTTTCTAGCAGATTATTAGAGTAAATGGGAAGGTGGAAGTGAAAAAGGGAGTAACACACAACAACACACCCATTATCTTAGTTTGATGTACACTCCGATTCACTTCCGAGCTGTTCCATTTCCTCTAAACATTACTGTAGAAAACTAATCCAAGAACATAACATCATATAAATTTTATATTTCTCCAAAGAATTGACTATTATATCTTCACACTTGAATATCAGTTTCTTCACTTTTAATTATTCTTTTTTACAACAAATATACGGCCTCTCAATAGGTTCTCCTTTACTCATCTTTAGCTATTTATTAATGAATCATTTGAGCACCACTACATTATTCATCACCCTTCTCACTCTAATGCCACATGGCTTGTTATGTGGACGAGTGTTTTGCACATTTCAAATGACATCGATATTATTTCATCCTACTACATATAAATATACATTCATTCCTCTATTTTCTTACATATTGAATACCTTAACTCTTCTTTACCTTTTCTAGATACTTTAATCTCATGGAAAAACTCTCCACATCTATCCTTTTCATTTTCCATTATTAGAGCTTTTCTCTCTTACTATTTGGTTTTCGACACACACAGATATATAACACAAACTATCTACACTAATCAACGCACACTCACTTAGAGCACTTTCGAATTTGTTGCTCCTCTAATTCCTCAACTGAAACACATTTCTTTATTCTACTTTCAGTCAAACTAATAATTAACGCTCATATTTCATTAAATTTAGCATAATAAAAACAAAAATTCTATAAGAGTAACCCTCCCATTCCTCACCACTTTTTTCGTTATCTTCTATTCTATATAAATTAAATTTAATTAAAGAAAAAACTTCCAAAAAATCATGCTTTACAAAAATAAATACATATCCCTTATGAAACAAAAGTCTTTAACCGCTAATACATTAATATTGTAACACGAATTGCAGTTAATAAAATTCCTGCTATGATTGCCTCCGTTACATCAGCGAGACTGAAGAATGCACTTACTGACGAGATTTACAACATATAATAATGATCATCTATCACGATCTCCTAATCGTCTTTTTAACATCCCATCGAATCGCAACAAGCCATGAATCATATAACTTACCGTTTTTCATTGAAATATAAGCAATACAAGGTTGTGAAAGAGAAATTAAATTGAATCTTTATATATATATTTATAGTTATATAATATATAAATATAATGTAATATATATAATATATATATTATTACTATATTATATATATATATATATTATAGTATATATATATATATATAATATATATATTAATATATATATATATATATATAATATAGCAGATCTGATAATTTAATGTAAAACAGGAGAAATAAAACTGGACGTACATACAAATTCCATACTTATTAAATTCACATGCCTTAAGGATTAAGAAGTAAGGATAACCTGAGATTGGAACAGGAATATTCCATGTCGTAATTTCTTTTTTACTTTTTTTATTTGTTAATATTCTATGTCATTCTTGACAGAGGCCTGATGGTGTCGGTTAGGCAAGTTATGGAATTTCTTTGTTGTTAATTGAATTTCAATCTTATATTGTGATGTTTTTTAAAGTAATATTATTGATGTGGCCTAGGGTGAGTAGCATACTATTAGTATCACAGCATGCAGAGACGATAACGCCAGTTTAGATTGGAGTCTATAAAAGGAATGAAAAACACTGCCGCAGAATATTTGACTAGGATTGGAATTATGATGTGAGAAGGAGGAGGATTGCAGTAGATGATCTATGAGAAGAGATAAGGTAATGAGAGGAACAGTGGAAGTTGAGATGGTCTATAGGTGAGGATGATCGTCGTAGATCTAGTTATCGTATGTGAGGGTATGATATAGGTTAGTAAGATATCTGAAGGGGCGAGAGTGAAGCACGAAATATAATAAAAGATTGTCTGGTAGGTAAGGAATAGCTGATATTGCTGACGTGGTGAAAATAAGATGAGGTAATATAGTAAGTTATAGTATCAGTTAAGTGACGGATATATTTAGTGTAGTATAGTGCGAAAGTGTCGAAGAAGTAGTTAGAGAATGATGATTGATGCAGATAGATTATTGATATATATAGTATATAGTATATACGATTAATATATTTTAATATATATATATATATTAATAATAATTTATATAATTAAGAGTAGATTAATGTAATCAGTATATAAGAGCTAATCTGATAATAATTTAAGTATTATATATATAAAGAAATTGTATTAAAGAAACTAAATATATTAGAAGGTAATCAATAACGAGTATTTGAAAAAGGAGATTGATTGAATTAAGGTGCCCATTTATCAGACTGGTTACTAATATATAATTAGAATGTATTAGTTATAAGTTTTATGTAGAGCACATAAATAAAAACTTTAAACTTTTACTTAAACTTATTTATTTAAACTTTTAAAATAGATAAATGTAACATTTTTATGCGTAATGTGACATACTACGAGCTTGTCTACCTCTATGGATCGGGAGTGCTCTCGGGCATGAGATGGAGTCTATTCGAGCAGCAAAGAGAACAGAAGAATCAAAAAAAGTAGTAGACGTGGACTAGATGGCATTTTGGAGAATTGTGGTTGGTTTTATGGTTCATAATATTCATTTTGTGATAGAAGATACGTGTTTATCATTAAACTGATATTCGCTTATTCGGAGATCATTCTTCGCTTCGCCTGTTGTTTGTTATATTCATTCCATATTCTAATGAGTGACTCAAGAGTTATGGCACAGATGTTTTTCTTTAAGACTAATATGCTGAAGTATTGAAAAATTTACATGTGTTGCCTTGAATATTATATTATGATGGCGTGGTTATGTTGGTTAGTATGAGAAAGTAAGGAGACAGGAGGTTTAAGTTCAGGACCCAAAGATACATGTTTAATCGCTGTGTGTTATCCGATCTTGTAAAAGTCTGTTTGTTTGCCGATAATACGTGCCAGGTTGGCAGTTTCTCTGCATGGTTGCGGTATACGGCCAATTCAAAGGAGCAGAGATGGTGTATCGGGCTTTTAAAGAATTTTGTGGGGGGATAGGCGAAAACGTTTTTTGGAGGGGGAAGTTTGGCGTTGAGTGAAATGAATGCTTTTTTGAGGAGAATATTTTTATCTGGCCACGGTGGGGAATATGGGGACAGCAAAGTAGGGATCTGGGAGGTGTGGGGGTTTTTGATTGTTGTTTGTATTGTAGATTTTGCGTTTGCCTTTTCTAGATTGAGACTATGATGTCTGAGGTAGAGTAAATTGTTGAAGTGGAAAGAAGCTGATTCATGTTTGAGAAGGGGGGGGGGAGCATTCCGTAGAGATCGGAGATAGGAAGAGAGGGTGCTAATTTGTTTTCTAAGTAAGGATGTGATTGATACAATGAGTGTAAGTTGGGAGTGGAAGTTGGTTTTCTGTAATAGAAAAAAAGTGGCAGGTGTTCATGATATATAGTGTTCTAGGAAAGTGGAGTGTGTTTGTTTTTGAGACTGTATAAATGAGTAGAGGGATTGTATATTACGAGTATTAATAAGTTGTTTAATGTAATTTCTAGAGAATGCAAGAGGTTATGTGGTGAAGTGTAGGGATATGGTGCAAAATATAATCGTCAGCGTGGATCATGTGCCAAATGTATGGAGGATAGGAGGGGTGAGGAGTATAGTAATGATATCCATGAGCTGGCATGATAGGTTAACTGATTATGGGGGATAAGAGGGGAGCCATAGAGCTGAAGTGCGATTGTTGTATTGAATAATTGAGTGTAATTTGAGTGAAAAAAGTTGCAGTGTGTCTAGAGAAAGGAGTATTTCATATGTTTTAGAAATTGGTGAAGGATGGGATAAGAGTATTTGATTTTCGGCATGTAGGGTTTTCGAGTAGGGAGATGGTGAGAAGGGATGGACAGAGAGTGAATACGGATTTGACATTCAAAAACTGATCTCAATATATACAGTTTATTATGAATTTAATATAATATTAATATAGTATAATAATAAATAAGTGATGATAGTGATAGTATTTTTTATGTGGATGGGAGAGATTGTGATATAATAGGTCGAGGAGTGCGTTTTAGTCTGGGGTAGCGATCGATTTTGAAGAGTCTGTAAAGTTGGACTGTTTATGTTGGAGCAGCTGTGGGGGCTGAAGGGGGTTTAGTTTAGTGAATTTTGAGGACTCATTAGGAAATGAAAGGAAGGCTGTAAGAATTTAGGGAAATTGATATTAAAATCAGTGAGAGCGGTTCAGAATAGTTTTGAAAGATTTTAAAAGTTATAGTTTGAGAATTTTTTAAAGATTTGTAGTAGGGACCCAAACAAATGTTTGATGAATTTTTAGATGTCATTGCAATATGGTTAAGATAATCATGCCATGGTTTGTTCAGACTTATCGGATAATACTGTAATTTACCTTGTCGATCTTGTCTGAATGAACTATACTGTATATAATATTATGACTTGAGTAGTTACACGATATCAAAGTTTTCCGGCACAGGCGCGAGACTCTAAGATCGTCCTTACCAAGAAGGAAGAGCTAGCATGAGTGTCAAACTTCCTATGGAACCATTCATACTGTAACACGATCTGCGAGAGATTCTCGGTAAGTGATCTCGATAGTAGCTTCGGAGTACGTTTGTCGGCGTTAAAGATCATGTTCTCTGTCGTCTAGATAATATTGTGGCTGTCTGCCTGATAGACTTGTGTATCAAGACTCGACAGAACAGATTTTCAACTGTGACTGATTTTATTGTGAGAAATATTTAAGAACTTGATTAGTATACACGAGGAACTGATTATATCTTCACATCTCTGCAAATACTCGAGGTCTAGCTTTTTTAGGCGAGATTTCTAAATGTGACAAAATAGCTGGGATAAGGGATTTGGGGTCCTCTCATATGATTTTCGGTGGGGAGGAGGCGAATCAGATTATGAGGACATTATGTCAACAGATACTAGGGAGCAACTAATTAAAGAACCACAACATTAAGGATCGGTCCAAATATTTCTTGGACACAGACTTGACTATCATAATGTAAGATCATCTATATGTACCGTTATCGTACATCGATATGGAAAATATCACGACTACTCATTAGCGCTCATATTGGGTAAGTGTGACCAACAAGCTCATTAGAGTATAGCGTGATTAGATATATTAATAGTCATATTGCTTCTGCCAGACAGTCTGATTAAATCATCCTGCACTCTACGGCCTTTTTTTCTGGCACTATTGTTGATGTGGGCCGGATTCGAGAGGGCTTTGGCGTTGCTTCCTACGACTAATAATTGGATAGATGCTTATTTGTCTCTGGACGCTTCTGGAAGCGTTGAGCTAATGATGCGAGCCATAGGTGTTGATGGGGAGCTGGTAGATCGTGATCGAGGGATGATAGGCAGGTATTCGCTCATTCGAAACTAGTATTTATGTTGAGCTACGCTCCTCATAATCCATGGTTCGATCCGTGCTTTGTATCTCTGCGCCATAAAGGATGATACAGGGCTAGACGAAGTGGCGTATAGGGGAGGTGAAAAATTCTCTGTATCCCTAGTCATCTCTATGAGAGATTGTTACGAGTGATCGAGAATTTTTGATAGAATCGTTGGCTGGGATTACTCTCCTGCATAGGAACGAGCAAAGCGGAGATTTACTCAAGATCAACGAAAGGTGGTAAACTCCGTGTGGTTCTCTATGAACAAATCTTGTCTGGCTCTGCAAAACATCTCTAACAACTTCTGTAAATGGTCTTTTCACCTCTTATTCGATTGATGTTTATGTGCCAATATCTCCATCTGAAAGGCCAATACTTTCGGCCTAATATTTTCTCTAACTCACCTGGAGATCTGCATTCATAAACTCCTCTTCTCCTCTCAGGTGTACTTGCCTTTGCTGTGATTACATTTGTCGGGTGCATGGGCTCCTGAAATCTACGAAAGTTAGGAAGGCGGGTGGCCGGATGGATTCCTCACGAGTTTTGAGGGAGACAGTGCTTCGTGCTATCCCGACACTCGTTCACTATATTTTCTATGTCCTCAATACTACCTTTCCCTCAGAGTGTTGGAAGCACCATGTCCACATATTCGAAAAAAGGAAGCCGTCATGATCTTCACTATCGCCTATAGCTTTTCTTGTATTCTTTCTAGATCTTTGAAACCCTTTCAACTCTCATTTCTTGGATAATCTGCATCTCATTACTTCTTTCCGATGCCAGTAGGCTTTGCGGGCTCAAGGTCTATCTGGCATATAAGCTTTCCCTTCTTATGATTTATGGTTGTTTCCGCTCTTAGGAAGTACGGGGAGACTGCGTGGTGGCGCTTGACATATAAGTCTTTGACCGGGTATGGACGCGCACTGCTCTCGCAAGTCCCACTTGGGTTTCCCTCCTTCTATTTCGCTTACTTAGTTAGTTTATCTTTTCAAATGCTATATCGGCTGTTGTTGATGGGGCGACTTCTTCTTCTTTTCTGTCAATAGTGGTGTTTCTCAGGGTTCGTTTATCTCTTACTTATTCCTCGCTTTTCTTAATGATCTTCTGCTCACGCTGCACATGATACTCTATTCCAATCATATGCCGGAATCGAACCCTCATTCTTCGATCATTTCAATTCTGACCTCTTTTTACTTTAGAATTGCTGTCGTTTATCTTTCGATTCTATTCTGTGATCTGATAGATTCCAGGTAGGAGTCGTCTGAACTTGTTGAATTCCAATTCGTTTAAAACTAACTTCTACAAATTCCTCTCTTAAGAACTTCTAACTTTACTATCTTTTCACGAAGGTTCTCTCGTACTGTTCTGTTGACAATATAAGCAGTCCTTGGGCTTAAATAAACAGAAAATTCTTGGAAGCTCCTCCAAGGTTTGCTAGGGCGGGTCAAAGAACGGGAGTTCTGTTTTAGACTGGAGACTTTTTTTCCTTTTCCCAGTTGCTCCAGCTATAAAGGGTCTCATCCGCCCATGTATGGGTACTGCTCTCATATCGGGGGGGGGCTCTGGTTTAAACCGGCTTTTGATAGGGTAGAGTCAAAGGCGAAGAGGCTTTATAACTGATTTCTGTACTGTACGTTTCACTTGACCCTCTATTTGCGGCGCGATGTTGGTGGTTTATCTCTTTTCTATAGGTAAGGCAGCGGCAGGTCTTAGGGAGTTATACTCGCGTACCTCCCTATTACGTGCCTACGTATCACTAGGGTGCTGTGTCTGCGCATGAAAGTTTTTGTGTTGATTAGTCTCCAGCTAGTTTCAGCTGGCGGTGCTTCCTTGCTTTCCTGCACATTGTTCTGTGGAATCTCTTCCATCTTCTGTGTTTCACTGCTGAGTTCGAATTCCCACCACTTCAAAGCCTGGCGTATGTGCTGCATCTAGTATTTGCTTTAGTTGCTTGACTTGTGAGGCGTGCAACACCCCCCTCCTTGAATACGGGTCTGACGCCGTAGGTAATTGACAGACTGTAAAAAAAAAAAAAATTCACTCAATCTAAACAGAATTCCCTAAAAAAAAGTTTTCCTCCCCCAAAAGTTAAAAGCCGAATCATGATGCGTATTACGCATAACAATGCAGATGACTGTCTAACCTGGCGTATTTGGCGAAACAAAAACGATTTTACAAGCAGGATAAAACAGCATAAACATGATTTTGGGTCCGGCAATTAAACTCTGCTCTTTCTTCTCATAGAACCAACTATAACTATTCCAACAATATAAATAATGCAAATCAAATCTTCAACACTTAATATTAGTTAAGAAGCTAATTGAAGTCATTCTGCATTAGAACTTGGAACTATTTAAACAACAATGGGAAGACGGGCGAAGCGAAGATAGTGACCCGAGTACAATCAGTTTATGAAGACACGTGATTTTACAACAAAAAGAATTCTCGAATGACAACAATTCAAAACTACAAAACTGCAATCAAAGGCAACGATATAAATTTACTTGCTTCTCGATAGATCATCACTTGAGAGGCTCCGAATAGGAGGCGAAAGTCGTGTATTAATTAGAAAAGAAATGTTACATTTATCTATTTTAAAAGTTGAAATAAATAAATGTTAAAAGATAAGTAATATTTATCAAGTATACAAAATATTTTGACAAAAACTCTGAAATGTGATAATTTTTTACTAAAGTAACAGTATAGGGCAAATATATGACCTCCCTTATTTCGTTACAGCCCACTTTGAATCATATATTTTTTCAGCGCCCCAATTTTTTTTACTTTACAATTAAATTCATACTATATACTATATATTATATTATATATATATATATATATTATTATATAAATTATATATTTATTATATATATATTATAGTATTATCTTATATATATATAATGTTATAAATATTATATTATATGTAGGCGTGCAGCAAAACTATTTAATGCTGTTCAAAAACAAAACTAAGAAGAAGGAGTTGCTGGGATCTTGGAAAATTTTACACAGAGGAAACTTAAAAAAAAAAAGTAAAAAAAAAAAAAAAACAATAATATAAACATAAAATTGGCTATTTTTTGGGGGGAGTGAATATATATATATATATATATATATCATATATAACATAGTATATATATATATAAATAGTATATATAGTATATATATATATTATATACTATATATATAATATATATATTTATATATATATTATATAGTATGATTTATGTTGTAAAGGATATTACACGGCAACTTTAGGGGGTCGACCACGGGGATACAGAGGGGGGACGTTTTCCATACCCGCGTAGGGGAGGGGCGGAGGACACCCGCGACCACCAAATACAAAGAGCGGGGGTTCCGGAGACAGTCCCCGGAGGGGAAATTAGTGCTAGCCCGTAGTATGCCGAAGGCGAGAGCGACCCGACTCCTGTCATCGGTGGGTATAACCCTTGGGGTATTATTTAGTTTAAAAAAAAGAGCAAAATTATCTAGAAGCATGTTACGAGTAAGCCATAAAATAAAAGAACTCAAAGTACCTCTCTAGTATTTTTATATAATTATTAAGCAAAGGATTTTTTTTATTTTTTTATTTTTTTACATTTTCTATCAATTTCTTTAAATTTGTGCTTAAAGAATTTAGTTTTATGAGACATAATTTTATTTTTTATTTTTTCTTATTTTTTTTTTTTTTTAGCATTTTCCGCTAACATTGGAACAGGCATTCCAGCATGATATTCTTTTCGCGGGTAGCTGTTGTGTTTTTGAGATATGGGATTGTGGCTCTTCTAGAGGCTTGCATAAAGTATATATAATATTATATATATTAATTATATATATAGTATATAATATAATACTATATATATATATATATATATATATATATATAATATATTATTATAAAATTTATATAAAATATATATTATTATATATAATATGGCAGAGCTTTCATGTCGTCATATGTATTTAAAACTATTAATAGCTACAGTAAAACGGAATACATTGATGGAATGCTGTCGATGCTGGTCCTGGTAATGGTAAGAAAAATTGTTACGTAAGCTTCAAAAACTACATAACTAAAGCGAAGAGGAATACAAGTATACACATAATAGTGTAGTAATATAATATATAACAAATATTACTACATTTCATTCCAAAGTGTACAACATTAGTCTACTTTAAAATTATTATAAAAAAAATAGACTTTCTAATTAAATTTATGCTTTATACGGCACACTAGGGGCTCGAGCCGACGGGGAAGATAGGGGGGCGTTTTCCATACACCGTAGGGGAAGGGCGGAGGAACCCCCGGCCCAAATACCAAAGAGCGGGGGGTTCGGAGACCCTCCCCGTAGGGGGGGGAACTATTTCTACCGTAGTTCCGAAGGGAGAGACCGACTCCTGCATTCGGTGCGGTATACCCTTGGTATTCTTTAGTTAAGAAAAAAGCAAAATTTAATAGAAAGTTATTTATTAAAAATAAATCAATAAAAGGTTCTAATAAGGATTTCATATATACTATAATTATTAACATGATTTTTTTTTTTTTTTTTTTTTTTTTTTTTACATTTTCCTATGTAGAATTTTACCAGGATTTAAAAATGTGTTCCTTTCGCTGTAGCTACTTGTAGTATTTTGAGATCATAATTTTTTTTTTATATTTTTTTTTATTTTTAACATTTTCCAGGACCAGCATTGAACCAGAATTCCAGCAATGTATCCAGTTTTATCATCGTAGCATTAATAGTTTTTTAAGGAATACATATGAACGAATTGGTATACGTGTGGTTTAAGTAATATAATAATATATATTGTTATTGCACTTAATATATATAGTTATATATATTGTTTTTATTATATAAGATATAATATATAATATAGAATATAAGAAAAGATCTACTATATATATATATATTATATAATAATTACTATATATATATATATATTTTATATAATATATATTAGTATAAAAACTGAAATTTATACAATCAAACAGGGCGCATTATGCAAACTAAACTAATTATAATAAAGTGTCATCCCCCATTTTAGGCACTTACCCGACCCATCTAGCGTCTAGTGCCCAACTATGGGGCGTTGATCAAGCCCACTTGAGAAACACTTGGCTAAGTTTAATATAATATGATATAATATGTTTATATAATATATATATTATTAAGTATATTATATATATATATAGTATATATATAATATATATATATATTACTATATATATTAATATTATAGAATTACTATATGGCAAAGTCTACCTATTGACCTTTTGATCAAAAACTTTTAATGTTTAAACTTATTTATAGAATTAAACTAGCCATTGATAAATCTAATATAAGAATCATAGAGAATGATCTTATATTTGAAGTGAAATAAAATCAACAGAAGATGAAAAAATTTCAAGATATGTGCACGGCGTGTTTTACTTTATGAGTAAGCGAGGAATTTGGTGAGCATTTCAATACGTTTGAGTCTTGAGTATTTTTGTCCTGAAATATTATATATGATAGGATATAGTAATTATATTTATAAATAGATATATATATAATTTATATATATATATATATTTATATATATTATATATAATATATATAATTATTTGTTAAGGTATTAACGGCAAATAGGGGCTCGAGCGACAGGGAGAGTAAGGGGGGACGATTTCATAACACCGTAGGGGAGGGGCGGAAAGGTAACCCCGCGACACAATACCAAGAGCGGGTTCGGAGACCCTCCTCGGCAGGGGGGGAAATAGTTCCATACCTGTCCGTTCCCGGAAGGCCGAGAGCCCGATCTGACATCGTTTGCGTTTACTTGGTATTCATTTTAGTTAAAAAATAGAATAAAAAAGATAAAACAGTGCAGGAGTCGTAAGACGTAATAATAAATGGTTTTTGATATTTGAACATCATAATTATAGAGAGTTTAGGATGCAAATTAGACAACCCAAAAACTTTTTTATTGGGCTACGATTATGTTAAAGGTCTAACTAGACTTTCTCCGCTATATATATATATATAGTTATATATATATATATATATATATATATTATATATATATTATTATAATATGTATATAATATATATAAATATATATATTCTATATATATATTTAATCATTATATTATTATATATATATGGTGCTATTTGGTTTAAAGCAATACTTCATTAACCATAACTGCTCGAAAAACGTACAATACTAAGGAAAGGACATACATTGCTGGAATCCTGGCAAAAGTTTATTGCGGAACTGTAAAAAAAAAAAAAAACAAAAAAAAAAAAAAAAAAATCATATCTCAAAAACTCAATAGCTTACAGCGAAAGGAATACATTTTTGGATCCTTGTAAATTTTAGTTATGAAAATGTAAAAAATAAATAATAATAAGTAATAAAATAAATATTGGGCTATTTTTTTTTAGGAGCGGGGACATAGTATATATAGATATTATTTGTAAAGGTATTAGCAGGCAATGTAGGGGCTGAGCCGACGGGGGACAGAGGGGTGTACGTTTTCCATAGCCCGTAGGGGAGGGTGGAGGAACCCCGCGACACTCAAACCAAAGAGCGGGGGTTCGGAGACTCCGGAGGGGGGGGTAGTCCTACCGTTGTTCCGGAGGCGAGAGATTCGCCGATAACTGCTCGGTGCGGTATTACCTTGTGGTTTCTTTAGTAAAAAAAAAGCAAATTTTTGATAGAAAGTCAATTTATTTTAACGAGTAAACCAAGAAAAGGTCTCTAAATAGGCTCTGTAATCAATTTACTATAATTATTACACATATTTTTTTATTTTTTTATTTTTTTTAGATTTTCGATATAAATTTTAGCCAGGATTCACAAGAATTATGTTCTTTTCGCTGTAGTATTGTAGTTTTTGAAGATTATTTTTTTTAATTTTTTTTTTTTTTTTTTTTTTTTTTTTTTTACATTTTCGCACTAGAAATTGGACGAGCATTCAACAAATGTATTCTTTTGCTATAGCATAGTGTAGTTTTTTGAGATATGGATCGATGCTAGAGTTGATGGCTTTAAACTCTATGAAAACAATATTAATAAGTATCTATATACATATATATATTATATTATTTATATATATAATATATATATATATTATATATATATATATATATATATATATATATTTTATTATATATATATATATATATTAATATATCTATTATAAGAAGAGAGAGAGAAATATACTGCTAGGAAGTATAATTGTTATATATATACATATATATTATATATATTATATATATATATATAATTATATATATTATAATATGATAATATATATATATATAATATATATAATTATAATATATATATATATATATATAGTATTTATGATAATATATTAAATATTATATATTATATAATATATATGTATATATATATATATATATATATATATATTATTATAATAGTATATATATATATTATATATTATTATATTATATATCTATTATTATATATATTATAGTATTATATATATATATATTATATATAATATATATCTATATATATATATAGTACTTATTATATATTTTATATATAATTAATATTATATATATATTAATAATATAATAATATATTTAATATAATTATGGGAAGGTTTGCATGAGTTTTCTTAGCAACAATTTATAACAAAGGAGTAATGGAACTAAAATATATTTTTTTTTAACATCGGAATAAATGAAAATTAATTCTTATTTCATATATTATTATATAATTATGTAGAATAGCTATATATATTATATATATTATATAATATAATATATATATATATATAATATATATGATATTATATTATATTATATAATATATATATTATATATATATATATATAATTATTAAAGTAGAAAGTTATGGAATAAGTTTGAAATTATTTGCAAATGAGAAGTAGATATCAATTTGTATTTTTCGACCAACACAAAACTTTTACATATAATGAAAACGGTTTTGTGACAAAGTATCAAATAGAAAGATAAAAGATAAGGTAAATATTAAAGGTAAGATAATCATAAAAGATAAGATTTACAACCTATAATAAAAATAAATAATAATATATAAGAATAATAATATATATATAATAATAATAATAAGTATAATAATAATAATAATAATAATAATAAATAATAATAATAATAATATAATAATAATAGGAAAAAAATATTACACTTCAGGAATTCTTTTAGGTCTGTTAGACAATCTTAAAGATTTTCCTATGTGAAAAATAATTTAAAATCGAAACAATCAGTGAATTTAGAAGACTTAAATAAAAATGTTATGTATGTGACTAAAGCTTACCTCCTTACAGCTTCAAGTGTATAAGAATTAAAAAAAATCCTTAGATATATCTTTCGAGTAGGGCCATCCTCTGCTGTGAGTGAGTCTGGAAGCTCTGAATCAAAGATGGGTGTATGCGTTGTTTGGGGAAAGTAGATAATGCTTTAAACGAATAGGGAAATAGTGTATATGCTGATGTCCTGAAGTGTGACTTACATGATTAATAACGTCAACTTTATCTTGACAACATATATTCAGTGGGCATTTTCGATCTGAAGATTTGTCTTGTCTCATATCTGCTTTAAGCTGGTATTTAGCAAATGTGAAATATCGCGAAACAAAGACTGTTAGTAAATGAAAAAAGTTAAAGAGGGTAATTAAATTATATATATATATATATATAATATATGTATTATATATATATTATATAATATAGTTTATATATATATATATATATATATATCTATATATATATATATATATAATATAATATATATATATGATTATAATATAATTGAGAGAGAGAGAGAGAGAGGAGAGAGGAGAGAGAGAGAGAGAGAGAGAGAGAGAGAGAGAGAGAGAGAGAGAAATTATTTTATCTGTATCACATAAAATGAAATTTTGTGATGAATATATGATAGAGCATAGAAGCATCTTGTTTTAAAAGTTGGTGTGTGTGTGTGTGGTGTGTGATGTATGTTAACTTCCTGAATTCTAGGTAAGTACTCATATTGGATAAAGAGAATGAATTGTTAGTGCAGGTTGGGGTGGTTTTTGAAAAGTGCGAGATTGTGCGTTGGGTTGATCCGTGCTTGGTGTTTAAGTTGCAGTGAGAAATTTTATCTAATATGTAAAAATGAATATACCGAGAACGGAGACATGGGAATAGATCAAGAGATATCCGAAATGGTACAGGGTTCTGGGTCAAGATGATGGTTGCTAAGTTTTATTCATGTGCATTGATCGTTGTCCCAGTAAATATTTATTGGATGTAGTTGTATAATAGGGGGATGGATTTATGTTTCTGAGTGAAATTGGGAATTTGGAAAACTCGGTGACCTAGCAGATAGAAAATTAGAATGAATTTGTATGCGAGAAAGGTGTAAATAACTGTAAGTGTCAGAAATAAATTTACCAAAGTGTGGAATAAATAAAAGGTAATTATGTAGGACTTGTGGTTTTGCCTAGGGGCAGCTTATGGAGGACGTGGTCTTTTTTGGCACGGATATATATGTAAGGTTGTTGAGAGATACTGTGTAAGGGGAACTGTTTAGAAAAGAGGTGTATATAGAATTGTTGGAAGATTCTTTGTTTAATAATAATAAGAATATAATGCAATTTGGATTTGTTGTGGTGTGCATGAGGTCGGTAGGTATGCAGAGATTTAAAAAAAAAAATTTCTCTACAGTGATCAGGTGTAATAATTTTGCTATAAGCGTATGTTAATTCTTCCAAGTTAAGGAAGAAGTAAGGGTAAAGAATCTGGATGATGATCCGATTTGTTGAGTAGTTACTGTATATCAGGAAAAATATTATTTTAAAAGTCAAAATATGTCAGTAATGAATGGAATAAGAGTGGACACTTGGTATGGGTGGTTTAAGTGGGTGATAGTACAAGTGTAGGAGAGGAATTGATAGAAGTTTTCTTGAGTGGGGTGAAATATTAGATGTGAATTTATTTTAGGTTTCATGTCCTTTAAAATGGAGATTAGAAATTGGTATGAATATAAATTAAGAGGTGTGTGATGCATCGTTTTGAAATGATTAAGGTGTGTTGTATAATGTTTATTAAATATATTGGTATCCTTAATAATAATATTTACCGTGTTTAAGTATAAATTTAGTTTCGAAATTTCTAATTGAAAATCTATGGAAGTATTGGAATGGTTGTAAATGGTGTATAGTGTTTCTTGATTAATTTTAAGTCGAGGTAACGTGTTTATGTATCTGTGCGTTAAACCTGGCAATGGCTGTTTCTGAATTAAACCCTGAATCTAACATTAAATTTACCTTTTTTGAGGTGGTTTCTATATCTTTGGAAGTCGCGGTGCCTTAAAGTGTTTTTAAAATTTTAACTCCCAGATTGAACAAACCTCGCTTTTTTCTGATGTTTAAGTGGGTTGTGTGATAATATCCAGGGATTTTCAAGTAATTCTTCTAGTTTAACCGTTTTATCTTTATATATTTTAATTGTGTAGGGGTATGTGGAGTGGAATTTATTTGGATGTTATGAAACCTGGCTATATATCTTGTTTGTAAATAAGGTATATGGAATTTTAATAATTCTATGTTATGGTAATATAATCCTTGAATTTCCCGGTATAACGATGTTGGGCATTGCATGTTCAGTCTTATATTTACAAATCCTTGTATAAATTTTGCTCTTCCCATGTTTTGAGCGATAAACCCAGTGAATAGTTTCGATTTGTCCTTATTTACTTTGTTTCCGTGATTGTAGTCCATATAAAAAAAAAAAAACAGCGTTGGAATCTGATAATTTTCATGTTTCTGCAAGGAGAAAGAAAAACAG
>JABUQX010003022.1:0-7500 GCA_015478945.1 Trachelipus rathkii
ATTAATAATTACCTCTGATGAGAGAAACCAGATGTTTAACACATGTAGAATTACCCACAAATACTTTTATTATTTTGTTCTTTTTAATCGAAAGTCTTGGGAAAATTTTCCTTTTTCCATTTTCCTCTTCATTATTTTTGCATTTTTCTCATTTCTTATTTATTACTTTATATCTCTTCCCTCTTTCCGCCATTGTTTCATTAGTTTTAGTTCTTTTTTTTGTGTGTGTGTGTGTTTGAGTTTGTTTGTTTTTTTCCTTGAAAATTTTTGGGCGTTTTTTTTTTTCTTGAGGAAGAGCGATGCTTAAGATATTAATGGGTTAACCATTACTTTAAGAGAATTTATTAATTCTTCTTTTAAAATATATAATGAAGTTGTTTATTTTTGTTTAGGAAATTTTCTTTTTGGTTCTACACTTACTGACACATAATTTTATTTATGAAAAAGTTTTCACCAAATTTTCGCTTGTGAGTGTCCCTTACTTTTAAAATTGGAGTAGAGTTTCGACGATTAATTAAATGTCCTGTCAGACTTCGATGCTGGACCAAGGAAGAATTTGTTGATTCCGTTTTTAAGTCAAAGTCATAAATGTTCCATTCTTCTCTTAAAGTCTATGGTTTCATAATAGAGTTTTCGAGGATTAATTAATGTCCTGTCAGACTTCGATGGTAACCCAAGGAATCTTGGTCTTACCATGAAACTCACAGTATGTTCCATTCTTCTTTAAGTCTATGGTTTATAATAGAGTTTGGAGGTTAATTAAATGTCTGTCAGACTTCGTGGTTTACGGAGGAAGAATTTGTTGATTCCGTTTTATAAGTAATAGTCATGTTGCTTCCATTCTTCCTCTAAAGTTCTATGGTTTCCCTATGTACATTCTAACATCCGAAGCTAATTTTAATATATATACAAGTTGTTGGGGTATTGTTATTAGTGTTATGTTTTGAGAAAACAATGGAGGCACATTTTTTATATTGCTTAGTAGAATTTGATAATGCTTATTTTTAAGCACATGAATTAAAAATTTCTATGGACTCTATTTAATAATTATAAAAAAAAAAAATTCTCCGATTTAAAGAATTTTTTAAAAGAGTAAAAAACAGTATAATGAATAGCAGAATATATACAGAATATTTGAATTACCGATGACAGAATGCTGATATTTCTTAAAAACAAAAACCTTAAAAGCTTTTATACAAAAGTCCTGAGTTCATCTTGACAAATATCCTAAGAATTTTCCTTACTTATTTAAATAATTTTAATTATTTCCAAGTCTCTCATAGTTTTAGGACTGGCTATTAATAAGTAGAATGTCCTAGTCAGACTATTATTTAAATATAAACAGTGTGCCTCCAAATATCAAAGTGCGATTCTAAATCTTTTGTCACTTTAGTTGGACCACTTTTTTTTCCCATGATTAAAACATCATGAAGAACAGCTGACAGTTCAATAGGAGTAACTGGTGAGCTTTGAGTAGTAGACTTTTTAAGAATGTTCATACTGATCATTGCCTTCATTGTTGAACTGATACTTGGAAGAAAAGAATATTGTCCTTGATGTTTCAGTTAATGTGCTCATATCGATCGTGCCTTTTTGCCAATCCTTAATTGCTATTTTATGAGAATAATCCACAATTTTTGAATTATGTAGTATTAAGCATGGGCTACCTTTATCTCGCTCTCTAGTAATAATTTTATGCGATGGTTTATGAAAAACTTTTCTGACACAAATTATATGCAGGAATTAATTTTTAGATAAAGATCTGCTCATTATGTTCTAGTTATTATAGTTTAAAAAGATTTACTCGATTAAATTCTAAAGTATTTAATAAAATTCAAATTTCATTTTTCAGTTGCATGCAGTATCTTCAACAATCAAAATTTATTTTTAGTATCTTAAAAAAAAACTGATATGGAGAATTTAATTTATAAAATACATAGGAAACCCACTAACAGTCTATAAAATAAATATAATATTAATAATATTTAACCTACAGTATCAATATTAATAAAGAGCACTTTACATACATAATTTTTATGAACGAAAAAATATGTAGCCATGAATTTCTTGACAAAAAATTTAAAATATATATTATTTTAAATTTTTAGGCATATTGGATACAATAACATTTTAAATTTCGAGAGTTATTCTAAAGCCAACGAAAAATTTTTTACAAATTCTAAAAAATAAAATTTATAATGAAATATTTAAGATTTTACCACTGAACTTCTTGCACAGATCGGCTAAGTATTTTCCAATTATTATTTAAATGCTAAAAAAATTATAATTGCATTCACTCCATTGTTTCACAAAACATAACACTAATAACTAATACTAAACAGGAATATATATATAAAATATAGCTGACCTGGACTGTAAAAAATGTACATAGGGGAACGCTGACTTTAGAGAAGATGGAACAAATGACTGCAAACGGAATGACCAAAATTCTTTCCTTGGATCACATACACAAGTCTGAAAGAGACATTTAATTAATCGTCGAAACTCTACTCCAATTTTAACAAGTTTCTAACTCAAAAAAGGAAAAATTTATTTTGAAGTATTTATTCCATAAATATTTTAAGATAATTTTAACAAATTTGGTGGAGATTGTATAGGAAGGACTTTTTTCCTTCTGATATTGATTTCAAAAATTTTTCTCCAGTACAACGTGATGGATGAAGATCGGGAGTGGAAGGTATGAATGTTAATTTGTGTAGTAGTTTTTCTTTCTTTTTTCTTCCTTCTTCTTTCTTCTTCTTCTTCTCTTCGATAGTTTTTTAAATTTTTTGTTAAAAATACTTCTATTTGTATATTCACTTTTAATATTTCAGAAAATGTCAGACCGTAATTTATTTTTAATTTAATAATTTCAACATAACTGTAATAATTATAGAGAAATTTAAGTTATCATTCATGCAAAGCTGATGAGTGAACATACGTTCGAGAAAGTCAAATGTTCTGGATATTAAAATATAATCAGCATTTTTTATTGAATATATATTTATAATGATTTGTTAGATCATTTTTATACATCTATAAACATAATACTATAATTATATAACTAACTAACTATATATATATATATCATAATATAATATATATATATAAAAATAACTAATATCAATGCTATATACTATATATACTATATACTATATATACACAATTTATAAATTTTATTATTTGCTGACAAAGCGTAAGGTTGTGACTGCATCGGAAAAGCGAAGTAGAGAAGAATGACACAGTGAAAAGAGGCCCAACTTAACCAGACCTTTATACATATTATGTGAGATTCGTCTGCAGTCAGAAAATCCAACCCTAAGGTTCACGGCGAGGACGGAACATCACTATGTGCAATACCAAATGTCAAATTATAGAGGTTCCATCCTTTGGACACGGTGAGGCCACAACCATTACCTTACAAAAAACAACTAACAAACACATGATTCCATATATTATGCACTTTATTCTCGATTGCCAACTCACATTCTCTCTCAGACATTCGTTCACTGACTCACCTTTTCTTCGGTCTTCAGCCGGTCAATTTCCAACACACTTCAGCATATACCTCCGCCTAACCCACGACTGTCATTCATTACCTTTCACATGACCAAACTATCTCAAGTACTTTCATTTATTCTCTCTTTACCCCTTTCTTCACAACACATAAATCTCTAATACGTTCTTGTCCTCATTGTTTATATTTTTGCACCTAACACGCTCATAAGATTTGTCCATCTGAACACACTGTATTTTAGATCTATACCCTTATTCCAGCGATAGTTTTACTATATAACATTAAAGGTACACATACCCTCATCGTAAGACCTAGCGCACTCAAGACTTTATCTTTTACATTCACAAAACGATTTAATTGCAGCAGCTTCTTCATTCACAACTTTTCTATACACTCTGCATCATCCGTTCTTTTCATCCACATATATCCTAAATATTTAAACTCAGATACTTGTTCAACAGCAGCTACCTCTAACATAATCCACACGGGGAATGTCCTACTCACAACTCTTACTTTTTATCGACGGTTCTACTTTAAACCCCCTCTTTTAACACACCTTGCCAATCCCTACCAATCTTCTCAACTCTCTTCAGATTACCAGTACACAAAAAATCATCCGCATATGATAGGTGAGCACACTACCATCCTCCATATTTCCATCTTGTTTATAACAGGTATTACTCCTATACCATCTCTAATTCTTTCATAAATCATACATATAAAATTGAATAAACCAAGGGGATAAAAATCCATGCCTATTCGCTATTAATAATTAAACCAATCATTTTTGTAATTTTTTTATTACGCTTCACTATGGTCAAACATACTTTTTGATTCATTCAGAACTACCCCACATATTTATAAATGCATAGATGCTTTCAATATTATCCTATATAAGCTGTTGCAAATTCATAAAACCTATTCCATTTATTCTTCTTCTTCCCTCGTTTTTGTAATTTTTTTCATGTAAAGAATTGTGATCCCACATTTCCCTCTCTCAAACTTTATTCTTTAACCAATAGGGCGTGGCCAACAACTTATCTTTCTTACTTATATAGGGTTACTATTACTGCTCTCCTCCAATCCTCGGAACTATACCCTCTACAACGCTTTATTACACAACTTTCAATCCATCAATCACTTCGCCTCCGTTTCTTGACATTATCACAATAATTTCAATCTATACTGCAGTTTACTTTCTTCAACTTTCTCATCTAAACCATTACTTCTCCTTGCCTATGACCTCATCAAATACAATTCTCTTTTGCACCATCCAACCCACGCCACCAGTTACTATCACCAATCTCATTACTAATCAACATTATAAGATTGCGAAGTGTTTACTTTCCCACCCCACATCCTTTTCATCAGTTACAAAATGAAACTATCTATTCATTATTTAACGGTTCCCCTTATTCCACTCTTAAACTTTCGGCTTCCTATTCCCTTGTAAAGTAGGGATAGCCGCAAGAGGACGATATATATCGTATTGATTATTTTTTTTTCGAATGTATGGAAAAGTATCGATGATATTTTTTCAGCCGATATATCGAGTATTTATTATTTTCAGTATCGAATAACGATAATTTTTTTTTTTACTTTAGAAATTTAGCAGTTTTCTTTTTCATAAAATACCATTTAAGCAAAATGTGATAGTTTTAGACGCGTTTTGGATGATGGGACATTCGTCGACTTAGGAGGAGGAATGGAAGGAGGTTCAGATGTATACAATAGAAGAAGTAAAGCTATATAATAGGGAAAGAATTTTTCATAAAATATACGATTGCGTAATTACTTTTCAAATTAGATATTAATAAAAGTAATGAGGGTATAACTATATAATACAGGACAATACTAGTTTTTGATGTTAAGGTTAAATCTTTATTAAAATTTTATTTAATTGAAATTAGAAATGGTTTTAAGTTTATATTACTACTGGAAGATTCTTCATACTGTTAACTCGAAGCTTTATTCCCTTGTACAAACACCTCCACTGCTTAATTTAAGGGCTGATTCGTGGTTTACTTTAAAAAGTATATATATCTTACTCACTACCCCTATATATATAAACTATATACTCACATAATACCCTACTATATATATAAATATTATATATATTATATATATTATATACTATATTATATATAATTATATATATTATTAATTAGAAATATTTATTCCTGTTTTAAACCTTACTATGATGTTATTAACTTATTTTAAATTGAACTTGAGTCTTTTTTAAAATGCTTTCAGATTTATAGAGTATTCTTGTCTATCAATGTTTTAGGAACTTTCTTGAAAACAATATATTTTGATCAGAGACAAACCAAAATTTGTTTTTGAACTAATATAAAAGAAGGCCTTGAATTAAAGGTCGCGCAGAGCAGATTGCTGTTAAGATCTAGGTATTTAAAATGTGTAGCATGCATTTTTTTAAGTGAATTAGATGTAGCAGTTAGCTCAATATTTTTAAAATTATGGAAGATGGTACAATCTTGTCTCTACTGCTGTGGTTTAAACTTAAAATAATATTACTTAGTCTTGGGTTTTCTGAAAATTCTTATTTTAATCTAAAAGAGTAAACAGTGCCAAATAATTGGTCAGGTGTCAAATACATATCTATTTTTTTCTAATTTTAACTTAATACTCGACGACTTATATTTCACTAACTGTTTTTAAAGTTAGACAAGCTCTTTGTCCGGAACATTGTTTAGGCCATAAGCTAAAATATAAATATTAATATCATATTTACTATAAATCATTAGTTAAAATTACAAGGTTACCGTAAGTAATAAATTACTTTCGAATCGTAATGTCTTTAAGATTAATATAAAATAATAGGTGAGTGATTATTTGATTTTAGCATATTTTTTATATATTATAGATAGACGTTTCAGTTTAAGAAGGATTTTTTTAATCTGTTCTAAAAATTGAAGCTCTTTAATTATTCTGCCAAGAATAATTTTTTATAACTTTCAAAGTAATTTATAGAGGAAAGTCTATTTTAAATATTATTAATATTAGCTTAAGGCTATTTAATCAATATTTCCAATTGTTTAATTAATTTTACATTAATTACTAATGTAGTATGTAGCTCTAAAATTTGAAATTGGGAAAAAACATTGTAAAAAGTAGTTATCTTGATTGACGATTAATAAATCCATACTAGTTTTAAAATTATAGTTTAATTGTTTATGCATTGGAAAATTAAGTAGTCAGCGACAGAATCTGTTCTTCTGTTTAGAATATATGTGTAATATACTTTCTGTTATAAGCTTAATTCAATTGCAAGTGTTTTCTAAACAAAAATAGAAATTTGTGTTATTAGCTATAATTAGGTTTATACATATGTTAAATATACCTTGATTAAAATTGAAAAAACTGATGCTATATCTATTCTTCCGAATAGGCTATTTTGAGTTGGTATATAGGTTTACTCTTAGTGGTAGGGCATATTCAAGGAAGTAAGTATTTTGAGATTGTCAAACATTTATTTGTGTATGCAAGCTTATACTAATTTTTTTATTAATTAAAGTTCTTTGATTAAAGCGAGCATTCAAATGAATTTGGCACTTTTCTGCATGAGACACTGACGTATCCGCAATTGGGCTGACTTAAGTTTTACTAGGCTTATTTTATTTTGAAGAACTTTTATTTAAAGTTTTACTAATATTATGTTATTGTTAGAAATTTCAACAGTTTGTATTTAGGCCTAATAATAAATTCGTGTGTGATTTTCTAAGAATCGGTAGTGGGACAAGACTCTCACTTATTCTATCATTTTCGCCTTTTTATGAGGATATTTTTTATATTTTAAATATTGCAGAATGCGTTATTAGGTTTATTTTAAGTTTTAAAATTAATTAATTTAATTATATGAGGTCAGGCTTGAATTTTCTTTGCTTTAATATTTTTAGGACCACTGTCGTCAGACGGTTTCCGCATTAAAGATTTGCTTTAAGACTTCTATTTTGGGTAGTGGT